>KL263607.1:33594-50250 GCA_000699545.1 Podiceps cristatus
GATAATCAGACGGCTGGAGCACTTCTGCTATGAAGACAGGCTGAGAGAGTTGGGGTTGTTCAGCCTGGAGAAGAGAAGGCTCCTGGGAGATCTTATTGTGGCTTTTCAATGCTTAAAGGGGGCCTATAAGAAAGATGGGGACAAACATTTTAGCCGGGCTTCTGTGATAGGACAAGGGATAATGGTTTTAGACTAAAAGAGAGTAGATTTAGACTACACATGAGGAATAAATTTTTTACAATGAGAGTGGTGAAGCACTGACACAGGTTGCCCAGAGAGGTGGTAGATGCCCCATCCCTGGAAACATTCTAAGGTCGGGTTGAACCTGAGCAACCTGATCTAGTTGAAGATGTCCCTGCTCATTACAGGGGGGTTGGACTAGATGGCCTTTGAAGGTCCCTTCCAACACAAACTATTCTATGATTCTATTTTTGCCTAAAGATAGATACGTATTAGTTAGGAGCCATGGAAGTTTTGATCACTTTGGGAACGGAGTTGTACAAGTAGCTGATATGTTTTCAAAATTAACATAAAATCTCTATGGCTATTTGGTAATAGTAGAAATGGAAAAAAAATAACCAACCAAAAAAACCCCACAAAACAAAAAAACACCAAAAAAACCCACAAACATCAGTCTGAGGTTCCTAATGTTCCTCCTTTTCCTGACTAGTGTGTATGCACTTCTTCACAAAGGAATTACATTCAAGCTGCATTCCCTGCTCCCCCTCCCCACTCTTCCCAGAAAAACTGAAGATCATGCTTTGTTCCTAGCTGTGGTCAAAACTGGAAAAACAGGAATTGTGATAGTTAATAAAAATTGTTCAGACGCACAGTTGCTATGATTTCAGAATTATACCAATATCCAGGTGTGGAATAAGGAATTAATTTTCCACCTATTTAGAACAGCAATTTAGTTGCTGGGTTCTGCTTCTCTTTGTAGCACAGGTGTTGCAAGCTTCCCAGAGCAAATTAAGAGCTTCATCTAATAGATTATCAGCCATCACAAGAACCCATTGCATTGGTGACATCAAATATCTCTTACGTCCATTACTAACAACACAGTATTTTAGGCATTGACCTCCATGTATTCCTTTAAAGTAGCAGTTTTCCAAGTTTCATTCAAGCAGGCCACTAACAGATAGGACACGAAGACAGAGCCCACATGCTACCACTTACCAGCATCTATTTGCTTCTCTTCCTCCATCTTGCCCAGATTAAGCCAATTGTGGTTCTCCTGAATTTAATTTCAGTTGCTGTGCCTGGTGGCCAGCAATTCTCTTCCACAGAAAAATCACACAAGAGGCATTAATGGAGCAGAAGCCATCTTAGAACCTGTTCCATGAACTTCTCACCCTTCTTACTCCACGGTCAGCTGAGGAGTCCTTATTGACTATTCCTTTCTCTCCACTTCTTCCAGTTGCAATCAGGCTCAATTCAGGAGCTCAGACAAGACTTATCTCTGGCATGTGCCATCACACGACTCTGCCCAGAGACAGATACAAGACCCAGTCCCACCCCCCTCATTATCTCTTCCAGACAGACCCTCTTCTTGCGGCCTAAAATTGCTAGGGACAAGATCTGAAGGTCCCTATGGTCTCATACAACCTTCTATTCCTACAAGAAATTACACTAAGAAATTACACTAAGAATATACCCATGTGCAACTCATTTATCTTCCACAAACAGGCAGACTAGTGAGTGCATGTTTTTTACTAAAAAAAAAAAAAAAAAAAAAAGCCCTATGAGAATGGGAAAGCATATATAAGGTATAAATCAGTGCAAAGAGCTGTTTGGCTTTTACTTTAAAGAAAGTTTCAGTACTTACTGTCACATATAATGAGATAAAATACGCAGGAAATATGAAAAGTATGGGATTATCAGTAATTAGGAACTGCAAGTCATACAGAAGGATCCAACTCAAAACAATTGAGCTAACAACCCTTTGTATTAGGATATTTATACAGAAAAAGTAGGAGGTGGATAGCTGGGGGAACACATTTAATTTGATCTTCTGAAAGATTCATATGACAGGATAATACAACAACCATACAAGGAGTTACAGTACGCTGAAACACTTCAAGGGCATTTTTGAGTATTCTCCCAAAGTTCATGGTAGTTGTGGCTGAGACTAATAACCCAAAAGTTATACAATCTGCAGTTAAATCTGATGTAATGCAAGAAACTGTTTTCAGCATTGATAGGTACCTGTGCATATGTTTGCTACTAGAATTGTAGGGATGACAATTAAATAAGCCACTTAGAAACTACTAGATCTGTAAGTATTCCACAAAAATTAAATTAATCAAAGAATATAATGATAAAATCCAGGACAGGTTTTTAGACTCATTCAGGTATCTGAAGATTAACTGGATGAAGGTGTTTTTAATTAGTATTTTTTATGTATTCTTTCCATATTCACCTCTGGTTCATGTTTTAGAGTATTACATATCAGGATAATCTTTGTATGTTAACCTTGTTAAACACCCACACACAAAAAAACAAAAAAACCCCACAAAAACCAACCAAACAACAAAAACCAAACAAACACACACTACACTACTGGCAGTGATGTCTGTTGAATTAACCATAACAACAGCAAAAATAAAGGCTAGAACACCAAATTTCTTGCATGCATACATTCTCTGACATTTTTTTCAGGAAAATACATAGATGATCCTTTATTCTAACAAAACAGTTAAGAATAGAAACCCTTTTACTACTTTATTTTTTTGTTTCTCAACCAGTTAAAAATAGCATACCTACCTTGTTATCTAATATTCATAACAAATATTGAGAAAATATCTTCTGATGGTATACCCCTACTAGTAAACAAAATGACCTTACAGTTTCTTTTGCCATGTTGTTATATTGTAGCTAACAGCATAGCAGAAGAACTGTTTCTTATTTAAAACTGGAAAACTTTTGTTTACAAATTTAAATTGTAATTAAGTCTTCAAAGGGATGAAACAGTAAGTAGAACAAAAGAACTGTCCAGACTTCGCATTAGTGTCTTTGATCTTCTTTATAATGTAGTGTTAATGCCAGATATAGAGATTAAGGAGGGAAAAAGGGGACCAGAAGCATGTACAGTAAATAACTAAATGGTCAGAAAACCTGTTAAAAGTTGCAAGGATTTCCAGTACCATTTTTTTCACCCTGAAGTTATTATAGGAGGATCTACCTAGATAACAAACTACCTGAAGGATGATCTTCCCTTCTGTATTTGGTTCTAACTGTGGACAAGTCTGAACTGCTTGAGCCGAGAAATTACCGTACAGCCTGCCTTTCTCTTAGAGTACTTAGAACTCAGAATAGAAGGAAGGTTCATTTTGAAGCTATGATTGGAAAATAAAACTGGAGGCTGGATTCATCTTGGTTCAGAGAGGGAAGAACTCAAGACACACAGGTCATGTAGATCGAAAGTGTAAACATTCAACAAAACTGTAGAGAGATATGGATGGGCAAGTGTCTTTTATCTCCTCTCTCGACTGGGCTTTGGGTTGGGAGTGGTGTCAAGGAGGGGGAGGGGGTACAGCTTTCGGGTGTTCAAGAGCTCTAGGATGCAGCCTACTATCTCAGAAAGCATCCCCAGTTGTCCTGGAGCAGCTCACTACAGACCTTACTAAGGCTTTCCATTCCATCTCTTAACCCCCACAAAACCAGGCATTAGTAACAATTCTATCCATAGCTATGAGATAGATTGGCAGGTTTCCAAACAAAGGAACACTTTTATTCGAAGCTCCTGGATAAACAGCCAGTCGTAGTGTGCTAATTCTTTTCTCTGTTCTAGTAAAATAAAAAGAAATTAATCACACATTGAGGATCTCGTTACATTATTTTTCCCCTAGAAGCCATTAAAACAGCTGCCAATCTATGCCAGTGAAGAGAGACAATCTACACACAAACAGCTGGCAGAAAACAAGACTCCACAGCTTGACCACTGCACAAGAAGCCATACACATTGGTAAGGAGTTTGAGAACTATCTCAAAGACAAAAGTGCAATGGATAAAAATTGAGAATAGTAATCATGGTAAAGAAACATATTTCACTTACTAGAAGTAGGTATCAACCTTCAACCTGAGAATTGATCTTCCAAACAAAATAATTATCTGAAATTTCCAGAAATGCTCGATAGGCATGATCTTATGAATTGTACGCAATAGCTAGCTCTCTTTGTATAAAATAATAATCCTGTCTGCCTGGGGAAGACAAGGGTGACGTTGCTTTCTAAGCTGTAGCTATGGAAATACATTTCACAACAATTGCTTTGTAACAGTTTAAAGACAGCAGATGCTTCTTTCTATTATGTCAATACTGAAAGTAATGACAGTATTGTACCACTTACTGTGCTTTCTATTGATTGCTCTGCACAACTTTCTGTGAGGTCAAGGGTAAGAAAAAGATGCCACAAGTGGAAGGGTTATCTTCTCTTTTTCTTTCTTTAGTCAGAACAGAAAAAAAAAAAAAAAAAAGAAAAAAGATGAAGTCACGATGGAATAATAGGGAATGAGAAAGTGGATGGCACTGAGTCACAAAAGAGACTTGTTCTCTACAAATTGTAGAGAAATTGAGAAACTGTAACAGACTGCATAAAACAAATGAAGGAATAAAGCATATATAATCAGACTAGAGAAAAAGCAATGTAGGGGAAGATGAGAGCTATGACATGGAAATGCTGGCAGTCAGAGGTGGAAGTTGTCAGTCAAATTTCTTAAACCCACCATTTCACACCAAAAATACACGGAGGTACATTTTTCTAATCTCAGAATAGACAGGCACCTTGGGTCCCCTCCTCAGCTGGTACAAGTGACTGCGATCCCATCAATTGTATAATTAAGCTCACACATCTGCTTCACTGAATCAAAATCACAGAAACGTAATGACAGGATTAAATAACCTTTCTCTCCTGAGAAAGAATAGGCTTATTGTACTTTTCTAAAGCCAGGTGCAAAAGAATATCACTAGACAGCAGCAATCTAACTGCAGTATAGTTAAACACGCATGCCTCCTTAGTTAACTTCTGAGAGAGCACCTGTGCTGCAAGAAGTGATAAAATTACATTTTTAATTAAAAAATAAAGTCTTCAGGTATCTATAATTTTTTCTTTAGATCACAAAACACGTAAGTATTAAGATACTTATTTATAAATCTAATTTAAAATTGAGCAAAATCTTGCTGCAGCCAGCAGGTTGCTTTGCTTTCCCTAAACCCCATCCAACTATCGCAACATGTAAGGCAGATGTGTCACTTTTGATCCTGTAAACTTACTAGGGAAAATACACAGGAAACAATTCTAACTGGGCACATGACATATTCTTTATTCTCTTCAGGCTCAAATTCATTATTCCCATTGCTTTAATACAGATTAAATGTCTCAGCATTGCTACATATACTGAAATACACATTTAGGAATGCTGAAAGAGAGAAGGGACAGATTATCCTCCCCTAGATCTGCTCAATCTCTCACCTTGGGAGAGTAAAGATTACAGTTTTTAAGGACCAGAACTGTCTTTTTGCATACTGCTTGGCACAAAAGGTTGATAATCTGTGACTAAGCTTTGTAGGCAGTATCATAATTATAAATTAACAACAATAAATCACTCAGTTCAGATAAAGGCACAGTTGGGATAGTCCCCAGAGTTTTTCTTAAACATTTATGTTAAACTATGCAAGAGTTCAAGAGGAAGCAAATCAGCAGCTTCCTCAGAACAGCATCTTGCGTGTGTGTGCATGCGTCCCAATTTTTAAGCACCAGCAAATCAGCAGCTTCCTCAGAACAGCGTCTTGCGTGTGTGTGTGCATGCGTCCCAATTTTTAAGCACCACCTGTTTCAGTTTGCAGTACCCCTCAACCCCTTCATAATTAAGACTAGCTACTTTGCACCAGTGCGCTTTTGCCTTCCTAAGGCGGGTTACCTAACAGTGTAGACCTCCTCCAGGCTTTCCTAAACAAACTTGACTTACTCTTGGATGCATTTACCTGCAACACAATTGCATTCCCATTTAAAACAAAAATAAAGCTCACTTATATGATTATTATTTGAAAACAGTCCATTTTACCAGCGACAGAGGCTTTGTATTCCCTTGCACAGGCCCTTTGTTTAAAATAAAACAGATTTTTGTTACAACACACACTCCAAATATATTGCAAACAGCTCCAATTTGTGCCACCTTGTTTATTGCAAATGCACTGCCTCGCAGGCAGAGGCAGCCATTGCTGCAGCCCGTTGCTCTGATAAACCTGGAATTTGGAGTTAGTGTGATGCTAATTCTCTGGATGCAGGCCACACAAAATACTTTTCAATCAGAACAGCACCGTCTAGCCGGGCCCGTTCAACTCAAAGTTTAATTTGTTTTTCTTCCCGCTTTTTTTGCCAGCACCCTGAACTGTGAAATGAGATATTTCTTATTCTGCTCTTAATGTTAAGCTCCATGTTAAGGCCTTCAAAGTTTTTGGCATCATTAATTTTGTGGCTTTGCCCACTCAGTGTTTTGTAGCATGCCATTACAAAGAAATGTGTTTGCTTAGTGAGGCTGTGGGTGGAGAAAGACATCTGGGGTTTAGGGCCCTGGATATCTGAAGTTCCCATAGAAACAGGTTTCTTGGCCTTTCCTTCTGTGGGGTAGGGTTTGAAGACAGGAGGCATGCCTCTGCAGTTGGCCCGAGTTACACGAACGACCATATTGCAGCAGGGGAGGCTGCTTATCAGACCAGCAGAGAGAGACTGGCACTTCCAGCCACACCATACAGTCTCAGTCTTTGAGGTCCCAGATTTACCCTCTGATATCGGCCAAAATGGCAGCCATCACAGGCAGAGTGTGTTTTTTCCTCCTTGAAGATCGACAGGGAAGATAAGCCCTGAACCAAAGAGGGTCAGCTTCTCTGGCAGCTGCTCTGGACACAGGTAACAGAAGGCCAAGCAGTAAGAGAAGGAAGGGGCTTAGCTAAGCACATGGCATGAGTGCAGCATTAGATCGCCGCAAAATGCGGCCCTTTGAGGCGGCATTAGATCACACTCAGTGGTAAGAGCATCACTCAAACCTGTACCCTATTCCATACAGATCACCCAGTCTGTTATCATGACAATTGTAACATGAGTACCTCACAAAGGTCTAGAAAGACAACACAAGACAGTCCTTCTCTTCGCTCTTCTATCTTAGGCAAGAAGACTCTTCTGAGGATGTTGTTGCAGGTTGGACATAATACATTGGGCTTTTCCTAAATAAAACAGTATTCCAATGCTTGCATCTCTGCTTATAACTTCCATTCACCCTATTCAACTTGTTAAAATCTTATTCTCTCTTATCTTTCCCCTGTCTTTGATTCCCGTGTGCAGCATGCAACTATGGCTAGAATACTGCTGCTCCCCTTTCAGGTCATGTTCATGCTCCGTATTTCTGTGCAGACCTGGACATAACTGAGCAGCTTTTTTATTCGGGATCTAGATATAAATCTACTTCCTATCTTGGAACCTGTCTCGAATGGGTACAAACTATTACCCTTACATACTCTTCTGTATTCCTCCTGCTTAATGCAGACTTCAACTACATTGCTCACTATCTATGCTTCTCTATTTTTTGAAGCAATTTAAAGCTACAAGGGGAGACATTTTTGTTCCTCTACCTGTAGTATTTGACTTCCAGTTTCCTGACAATATCTATTATTTAACTCTGCAAAGACATTATTTAAATCTTCAAAACCACATTGTGATTCAGTTTATGTGAATGACATTATTCAGCAGCCTTTTTTTTTTTTTTTTTTTAATGTCAGGCGGTTCAAGTAATTGTTCCTTCCTCACCATCATCTTTTCTTTGCCATCAAAGCTTCTCACCATCTGACCCACAACATGACTGAAGAAGTTACCCTTGCAAGACCACATGGCTGCATTGGTTCTTCAGTACTCTCATATTCTCATACTGAAGTGCATTTAGTGCTGTACATAACAGTGTACAGCACTGGTTAGATAGTTTAATTACATGGCAAACATCATTCTCCCTGATTATGACTTTGATTCCTTCCTCCCACAATAATAAGTTAATAGCTGCCATCTGCCTATTAAAATACTTCGAGCAGAAGATAATCTTCTGTTCCTGGCATAATTGCACCTCTGACTCTAATGTACATACATTTTACTTGTCTCTAAGGAAAATCTGGTTGTGTTTAGATACAACTATCTCTGATCAGTTTTTAATAAAAAATTAGCAGGCACCAACCCAGCAGAGAAAGAAGCATTTGAGGCCTTCAGAATATATTCTAACTAAGCACATTTGCTCCAAATCATTCTCCAAAAATCTATCAGCACCTCCTAGAGTGACCCATCTGAGATCTACTCAGTGGAGTTAAGAACATTTTAATTAAAGTGTGAAAAATAGAAAGAGGAATTAGATAAGCACCTGAAATGTCTGAGCCAACATCAGCATGACAATTTGTTACTAAATCCACCTAAAGCACAATGAAAACAATTACTCCAAGGGAATTATGCAAAAGTATTTTAAAACTTGAAGATGGTTATAAGCAACCTTTTAGTAACCACAAGCCTGCATCACCTTATTTCCACCCTGCCAGCAAGGCAATTTCCTGGTGAGAAAACTGGTGAAAAGACAACACCTGAACAAACAGATGACCGCAAAAAAATTTAACTCTTTACTGAAGATGCAAACATGGAAAGCATCAGCTCCCTTCAGCCACCATTTATAAGTATTTACAGAATATAAATCATACAGCCTTTTAAATCCATGACATACATATTTTTTAATCATGCTTTCCATACTTTACTTACAATTTATAAACTAGTAATTCTAATTATTAGGCAATTATTAAATACAACTTTAAAGTGTGGCACAGGTACTAAAGAGAGACAACTTATGTATTTGGATGGTTAAAGAGGAATGGTCTTTCACGAGTTAAAGGAAAACCCTGACAGGAATCAGACTGTACAAATGGAAAGGGAAAAAAAAAATGAAAGAATGGTTTCCAAGAGAGGAAGAAATAGTTTAGGGAGGATCTGGTCCCTTGGGGCCTGGGAAAGCAAATAACAACTTCACTGACCAGCAAACAAAAGTAGCCATTTCAGCAAGAAAGCACATGAAAATAAACTGCACTGCCTGCTACAAAAACATTTTGTGCAAATGCTTTTTACTGATAAAACAAACACCAGATCTATAGATACTATATGCTTGCATGAATATCAAAAAATGTTTTCAGAGTGTATATTTATGTCTGTCTCTGCCAAAAGCACCACTAGATCCCTAATTCTTGTGCCATACTAAATGCTGAATCTCGAGTTTGCATTATGAGGAATCTGTTGCTGTTAAAAGTACTTTAAAATCTATTATCTTACAAAAATACTAAAAGCCTTTAGAACAGCAAAGCTGAAAAGTGACTGCTTTCCATTACACATTTTAAGTACTTTCATTACTTTAAAACACTGACTAGGTTCTTAGTAGACAGAGCAAAGATAACAGCACTCTAAGGTAAATTAGTGGTGATAGCAGGACAACTTTACAAAAACCAAACCCCAGAAGACAGCAAAAAAACACAGAAGCAAGCATTTTTCCTGACAGCCCTCCGTGCTTCAGAAGGTACTGACTGCTCAAGGCATAGTGTTACCTTCACTTTTCTGGAAGTGACACAAGGCATTAGACTTCCTTCTGATCTTTATATCTACTACCTGCTCCTACGAGCTCCCTGGATTCTCCTTCACTGACCAGAAATGCAAAGTAAAAATTGCCCAAGAACATACTTCCTAAGCATCTGTTGAACAGCAGGCTACCTGAGAGAAGCTATTGTACCTGGCCACAGGAAACACAAACCTAACGATGACTTTTCCTTATTTTGGTAAACCTGTCTTTATAAATTCTCCTGCTGTGTTATTCTTGTTTGGCCATTGTAAAAGTCCTGGCTTTCAGCTGCAAAAATGAGATGTCTTTCAGCAACCAGCCTTACATAACAAAACTTCATGACAGACAGTGTGGAGAGAATACCAGAACTCTTACTATTTTATGCGGCTATTTGAAGTAGGAACTTTCTTGTCTGCTTGGGGATCCAACAGTGGCTCCTTCACCTACCATGCCATTAATAGAAGTACAGTGTCTTTTTACTGGAATAAGTGAAAAAGAATAAAAAAGTTCAAGAAATCCTGCACAGAAGTAATTAGCAAGAACAGCCTTTTAGAAGCTCTTTTCATTATCCAAAGAGTTTAAGTCCTGCAAGCACAGAGAAGGTAAAATGTGCCAAGCGGGAAAGGGAAAATGGAAGACTCGGTGTAAGACCTTTATCATCATGGTAAGATGGTACTTGAGGCAGTATCACTTCACGTATGGCACTTTCTTGCATTTGTTTTACACTTTCACAGAAGAATATATGCAGAAAGATCCTCACTGCTGACATTCTACTTCTTTTTACAAAGTAGGAGGGAATAAGAGACAGCACAAAGGAAAGAAAAGAAGATTTAGTGCTAAAGTGCAATACAAACACTTGCTAAATGACTGTTATCTTTTAGTTATCCACCCGCAACACTTAACCATGCCATGGATGCAGAGTGTAATCTCAAAGACGGCTAAGCAGCAGCGTTACCTCTGTCCTAGAGAATCAAACAAATCAACTAATATGCCCAAGGTTTTGGAGAAGGTCAGTGTGACATCTGATATTAAAATCCAGATTTGTCAACCCCCTCTCACCATTTCTCATACACAACAGGTTTAGAGAATGCAGCAGACAAAATGCGCAGTTTAGAGAGCAGTAATTTGGCACTGCAACTGTGCATTTCTATGAGATACAAATAAAACCAGATAAAACTAGCCTGCCCAGATCTCATATTTATATATTACCCCAAGAGGTGTTTTCTAATTAGTAAGAAAGATCTAATTTTACCCTTAAAACACTTTCTGCAGCAAAGGCTGACTACAGTCTTTCTAAACCAAAATTCCAGGGTTACGCTAAAACAAGCTACTAAACAACATCTAAATTTCTAAATATGGCCGCATAGAATATACTTCAACCCCTCTGAAATCATATTATGCCAAGGTTGTGCCACATCCTTGACCTTCAAGCAGCCCATGGCCTAAACAAAGCACCTCAAAAGTGCCATGCACTTCTATACTGTACAGGTTCGCGAGGCACATCAGAACCCCATCAGCAGACTCAGCTACCCAGCAGCGCCCTTGAGAACCCCGACAGAGAGCAGACTCAGACGATACTTGTGCTGCCTCGCTGGACTCATACTAGCAGCCCTGTGATAATAAGAAGACATAGGAGAAAAAATAGAGCAATAATTTAAAACCATGATTTAGAGTTTGATGTGTTTGGTTTTGCGTGTTCTGAATTTTGTATCTTCATGGTTGTAAAACTGGCAGTTACAATGCCTCGTAAGACTGGCCCTAGACTTTAAAGGAGGTATCTTTTTTAGCTCTCTTTTCCAAATCCCACTGTATTCTATTCTCAGTTCTCATGCGTAGCATGAAACCACTCAAATTTTCTCAGCCTCAGCAAACTGAATTTCATCCTGTGACACATGTCATAAAGCTGAAAGCAGTACAGGTTCCAAAGGGTAACACAGAAGCACTGCATTTGATTTCAGATATTTATTTGCTTAAAATCTGATATACCAAATAACTCATTCCATGCATATATTTTCCCTCCTTTTAGTATAAAAAGGATGAAAGAGCAATTATCTCAAGCTCTGTGCACTCTTGTTAAATATTTAAGAATCTTATTATAAATTACAACCCTACCATTTTCACTTGACCTCATCTTCATGTGATCTTCTTAACACGGCAGCTGAGACTTCCACTGTGCAGTCAAATATGCAGGTTATCGCTGGCTGGTTCAATTACTCCAGAATCCTCCTGACCCTTTGCGAAGCACTCAGTCCTGCTCTCCGTAGCAGGGCAACGGTCTGCTCCAGGGGGGACTAAGGAGACAGCAGCAACCCCTGTTTAACTGGAGTGAATCTTGAAGCCTCAGAAGCATGTATAGCCAGGCACTTTCCTTGCAGAGATAGGTGGGGAATGCAAATGCACTTCTCACAATGCAAGGAACCAGCAGCTGCTGCTGGGCAAGAAAACTAAGATTCCTCTTGCCTCGTCCTTCCCATTTTCTCACATGTATCAGCACTGACCAACCTGTGTGCTGACGGACTCACCCGGCCAGAGGGATTTTCCTCTCATAGAACAACTACACTAAATCAGCCCCAAGCCACTAGTTTTACTCTGCCCTTAGGGGAAACAAGATAAATTAGATATTAGGGGGAAGTTTTTTACAGAGAGAGTGGTGAGGTGCTGGAACAGGCTGAGACACCCAGAGAGGTGGTGGATGCCCCATGCCTGGAGGTGTTCAAGGCCAGGTTGGATGGGGCCCTGGGCAACCTTGTGTAGATCCAGGCCTGGAGGTTGGTGGCCCTGCCTGTGGCAGGGGGGTTGGAACTCTGTGATCCTTGGAGTCCCTTCCAACCCAGACCTTTCTATGATCCTATGAAAGGCGAACACACAACAAAACAGTCAGTGCTCCTTGGTAAAGCCATCAACCTCAAACATGAGGCCAGGGAGGATGCTGCCCTCTCCCACAAGACTGCACTTTGGTGTGACGGCCATAGCACTGCTGCTGCAGTGAAGCAACATCTCCATGTGTTCCTTGTTCCCACCTTCCCACTGTGGGACTGACTCTCTATCCAGATTCGTATCTGTGTTAGTACCCACATGAGTAACTGACTGAGGAGAAAGCGAGAGAAAATGCTGACCAAGCTGCCAATGCTCTGTTGTGGCAAGTCTTGTACACTGTATCACAGGTAACACAAGGCCTCCTCACCACTGCCTCCCACCATGCGAGACCTCAGACCACCCAAGTGTGAGATGGCAGGTACCACTGTGGCAAGGGGAGGGCAACTGGGCTAATGCTGCAACTTCTAATCATCTTCTGCTGATCATAAGCTCCAGCCAAATGGCACATGCCCAGGTCCTGCCTCTCTGCTCTGCAACCTGGTATGTCAAACGCAACTGGCCTGAGGATCACAGGCGGAGCATGTCAGCTGCAGAGAGGAAAGCAGCGTGGTGCTGCAGGCCTCTGGACACAGGCCTCCAGGAGTCTCACATCTGAACTACCCACCGCTCTCGCCACAATGCTACGGGTGCGTGCATGCGGGTGTGTGCA
The DNA here is from genome assembly GCA_000699545.1 of Podiceps cristatus. NCBI lineage: Eukaryota > Metazoa > Chordata > Aves > Podicipediformes > Podicipedidae > Podiceps > Podiceps cristatus. The sequence continues at coordinate 46,742 of KL263607.1, forward strand.
TGGCCGCAGCAAGCTATGACGGCCACAATGCACAGCTAGCAGAGGATGCGGAACATCCGTCAGGAGCAGCTGGAAGGAGAATTGCTAGGGCAGGCAGCTGCCTCAGACACCCTTTCAGAGGCTTGAAGCGCAAGAAGCTGGCTGAGCTACCTGGGTAGGTAAGAGGGCAAAGAGCAGAAAGCTGCACACCAAAGCTTTATCAGGGTAAGAATCAAGGCAAGACATGACGGAGAAAGAAGGAGGTACGATTATAGCTGGATACAAGAAAAAATGGGAGAATTATTGCAAAAGGAGAGAGACGTATTAAGAGCAAAGCTCCAGTGTTAAAAGTCACTTGAGATTCTCAGATGAGAGACAGATGAAGACATCCATGGTACTGTCCTTATTAGAGGACGTGGAGAAACAGGAATTAATAAGCTTACATCTCGACTTTCAAGATATGCACCTCTGTCTGTGAGATGTGTTTTTGATGAAAAAAAACATGTGCCTCTGTCCATGAGTTTTGGATGAACAAAACCAAGAGGAAACAGAAGAAACTGTGATAAGCAAGGTCTGGGAACCTGGCCTTAGCTAAGCAATAAGGGAGTCGTGAGCGAGAAGCATTAACCAACCACCATAGAGGAAGGAGCGCGTGGACGACAGTAATTAGCCAGTCAAGCTTTTGTTTATGTCGCGTGTTCAGCAGATAACGCTATATAAGCACAGCTGTAAGAGCAATAAAGGTCTCTGATCCATCCTCTGTCAGAGTCTGTGCTTCAATCCGTCGCAAGAAGACATTCGCAATTTTAAACCAGAAAGCGGGACTATGCAGAACAGTCAGTTAATATGGACCTGGAGTAGAATGAGTGTCATGAGAACTGCAAATATGCAGTTCTGATCTTCCTGTCTTTCAGAGAGAAACATTGTTCTTCAGACTTCCAAATTTTACACTTTAAAAATGACTGACAACCATAGGAAGGAAAACAAATATGCTCTTATAGAATTTTCAGCACCTAGCATAAGTATAGCTGGTATGTTCCTGGGATCAGCTAGCTCTGGGAGCATTAAGAGGAAAAAGTGATCAAAGACAAAAGCACCCAGAGGCTTAAAGATACGATTTACGTAAAGTACAATTTATTATTTTTATTACACATATGAATGTTTACATGGAAAATACGGTTAAAAATAATTTTAACATTAATTACTATTACTCTCTGTCTGGTAGACTGTCTCATCTAGTTAGCATGAATGCTGCAAGATATATTCAACATACTTAAGCATAATAGTAATTCCATTAGAGTCCATGAACTCTCTCTACTGCTTTAAGATAAAGATCAGAGCATTTAACTTCCACAGTCTTTGAGGCATGGACAGATGTTATGTTGTGCCTTGAATCACACAGCAACTCCTGTTAGCCATGACCCCTATGTGGTACCTTGATACAGTTGCATGCAATAATACCCTTTTTTGTCCAGAGTTGCATTAATATTTATGATTGATTCATGCCACTATGTAAAATTGCTGACAAAAATTATTTTCCTGCTCTGAAGAAATCTACATTTTATACTTGCACTTGTGTATTTCTTCAACATGTAATTGATATACTCAGGCATCGCCTTCCTTCAGGACAATATAAAATGGCGCAAACAACACAATTATGTAGAAGAGTCCTTTTGAAGAAATTCTTTAAGGTGTTAAATATAAGAAATTTGACAGTGCTTTCAAATTCATAGTTTTTACTTTGTCTTTTCAGTTGGAATGCAATCCCCCAGCAGAGCACACTGGAACAAACCATTCAGGATTCATTTCTCTGCGGGCTTCTAAAGAACCTTTAGAAACAATTCATAAATTCATTAAAATGTATACACGTTTCTCCTGCTGCTTAAGCAGATATCTGAAGTGGTTTTTTTCCTAAGCAAATTGCTCCTGTTTTGTTAGTAACCTCCTATAACTATGTTCTGTAAATTGCATAGTGGGATTGAAAAATTCAGATTTCTGGCCAGTGCTTAGGTGTACTTAATGGAATTCAACTGCATTAGACACATACAGGTTAAAATTCCTTTTGCCAGCAAGGCTCCATAACTGCCATAGCACGCACTGAATCAAGTCTAGAAGGAAAGAGGGACATTTTGCAACAAAGGTTTTCTGGCATGCAAATACCTAGCACAAAAATCTTAGCTTGTACTGCTAGTGTATTGAAGAAATATATTTTAAGTAATGGGAGACTGTTCTGAGAAACCATAGAAATAAAACATATGGGTGAGAAATAGAAGAAAAACGTGACTTAAGAATCAAGTACAGCCTTGAAAAGTCCCATATTTGTCTGACAACTAAGTCTAAGATTACAAAAAAAAAAAAAAAACAAAACAAACCCCACAAACAAACCACAAACCACAAACTCCCAAGCTTCTGCATCACCTGCAGAAAAATAAAGGTCTAAGATTCCCTAATTAGATAAAATTAAGCAGTATAAAATGCTTTTATATTCCCTCACTAGCCAATAGATTCAGAAGAATTTATTAAAGACCTGTAGCAGTAACAGAGTTGCTGACCAGAACGTACATTAACAAAACACATTTATTGGCTTGAATTTTTAACACATACTAAGAATATATTTACCCATCTTACTAGTCAAGGAAGGTAAAAAATTTACATGAATTTACCACTATCTGGCTAATTAGAATCAGATACTGTTTTCCATCAATTCTACATAACAAGAAACAATCAAATCCTTTTTCATATGAAGTTCCTGTTTAAAGAACAGGAGCTCCCACCATAGTATCTGTACAGACGTAATTGGAAAACTAGTTTAAATGACAGTCTTATGCTATCATCTTAATATTGACTTTTAAAAACCCCAGGAAATGAGCCACAGATCTATTTATTTTGCCAATCGGCTTCAGCCATGTATCTGTTAGGATAGCACATAGCCTTTCCGGCAAAAGCATGGTGTTTCTTCTTCACAAGCATCATGAAATTTCCCACTGTGTTCCTTTATCTACAACCACATCGGCAATGAGCATTTGCCTCTTTTATGCGTATTTGTTTAAGACAGTTTTGAACTGTTCTGGAAGGCTACTTTGCCAGTTAATTTCAACGAGCACATGCCACCACTTCATCTCCCTGTTTTACAGATGACATAAAATGGTTTCTAAACATCTTGCTTTCGCAGAAATATTTGTACCACCTGTTTAGTACTGTTCACTTACGGACATGTGTGGCGAAGTCACAAGGTTCTTCAGAAACTAGAAGCAAGACCATAAAGGTGAGCAAGATCTGTGTATGCTAAATACCTTAGGCTAACCCAAACATCATCTAACCTTGCGTGAAGTTTCTTCTGTTCTTTGGAGGCCAATTAACTTTACCCAGAGAGAGATGCGAATAGCTAACTTAATCACAGCTGTTGCCACAGAAAACGTTCACTTTAAGTTAATGAAAGCCGTGCTGGCAAAACTGCAGAAATGCTTTAGCACGCCCAGTTCCAGGCTGGTCTCGGTGGGGAGCTCAGCCGGCAGCCCCCGCAGGGCCCC
>KL263608.1:0-14716 GCA_000699545.1 Podiceps cristatus
CCGGGCCCCGCGACCGCTCGCCGAAGGAGGGTGCAGGCGTCTGACCGGTGAGTCCCGCCTGGCCCGGGCTTTTCCAGCTGCGTGCCCCAATGGCATGGTCGCAGGTCTTTTCCGTGCGCCTCCTTGCAAGCCCCATGCCTTCTGGGTCGAAGGGGCCCTGCTTTAGCCTTTTTCTCACTGTCGATGTAGCAACCTGATTTCTGGCAAGGGGAGCTGGCTGCCGTTCCCTCGCCGGGCTGCCAATATACCTCCTCTTTCTGGCCCGAGGGGCCACCAGAGAATGATACAGGCTGTTGCCAACTCTGTCTGCCTGGGAACAAGGGACCCGGCTTGGAGCCCAAGCCCAGATCTTAGCGGTTCCCTGCTGCTAGCCCACAGACCAGCCCTTCTGGGTTTCTTAAAGGCAGGCTGCCCGTACTTACTAATTTTCTTAATTTTTTGTGGCCTCATTGGTGACTTAGTCGTAACACCAGGGTCAGCCACCAGCTGCTGCCTATTCCCACGGTATAACCTGCCGCTTCACTGTCTTTCCTTAAATGTAATACGTGGTGCATTTGTGTCTGGTACTTTCTCTTGTTTCGGCAATTGAAATTTTATCCGTTCATGGAGTGCCCGAAATTCTGCAGAGACACTTGGCCTGAATACTCATTTCATTGCTGAAAGCCAATACTGCTTTAACAGATGCAGTAAAATTGTGAGAATCTAAAGTTCACTTTTCTGCTTTAACTACCACAGATGAAAGAAGTCCACTCCGCACAGCTGAATGCCTCGCTTGCTTGCTGGCACTTTAGCTTTAAAGGTGTTCTGGTAGTTTTCAGTCCTCTGTGTTGCCTAAGTACTTTTGTCCAGATCCTCAGCTGGAGTAGATGGATGCAGCTACGCTGCAGTCAGCAGCGCGATGCTGATTTATACAACCAGGCATACTTTTTTGATATGTAGATGATATCCTTAGAAAGTAATCACCAGGCTCCCTCAAGCTGATTCCACACGACTTGCAACGGCAGTTTGGAAAGCAATGCTGTTGCTGCAGCTTCGGCTCCCCTCGCAGCATGTTCCCACACCGCGTAGGCATCTGTCCGGGGTACAAAGGAATCCAGACCAACACCAGTGGCAAACTCCCAGCCTCCACTCAAAGTATCATTCATCCTTAGACGTGCTGGGCGGTATCATTTTTGTATTGCCTTGCACAATTTCAGACAACATTTCTTAATGACAGAGAAATCTCCAGACCAAGCAGTCGAATTATTTTCATTGCAGTAATTTTAAAAATACAACACCTGTCCTTTCTTCACCTCTGGGAAACAAAACCAGAACAAGCCAAAGCATTAGCAGTGCGCACTCTGTCTAAACCCGACGTCTTTAGGTTCTCTTTCAATATCATTTCTGCCCTGTGAGTCAGACCAGTGCAGACCAGTTCCCCTCTGTGTTTGCAGCAGCTGAACACCCCATGGAGATGTCAGGCTCTGTTTAGTGTACAGAACTCACAGTCCTGAGTTACGTGGCTATCTCCATTGAGCAACACAGTTCCTCCATTCTCTGACAACCTTGCAGGTTTGTCACCATTTGAAAACAATTATTTTCCTCTGACTTGGCATTTTTGGCTGCTACCCAACTGCTTGCGGGCACTTTGGGATTTCTACTTAGACCCCCTCAAAGAAATAGTTATCTTGAAAGTCGAAACTAATTCCAAAAGGCTAAAATCGATCTTTCAGCTGAGTCTGGTTTTCCCTGTTGGAATTGCCTCAGATGGATCTAGGCAGTTCATTTTCCTACAATGAAGCGGTTGCAGGAATACCTAAGGGTGGGGGCAGAGAGAAGAGGAGGCTGGTTGTCTCCTGCCTCCAGGGACTTTAAGACAGCTGGACGATTTACTTCCCCTTTGAGATGCTTTACATAGTGAACGAATGTGAAACAGATCTTCTAATCAGAATAACTTCTTATGAAGAAATAATGTAGAATAAATTTGGCTGGCAAGCAAAGCTAATAAAGATTTTTAATGTTCATGAGAACAGGACAGAGGAAGATCCAAGGATTATGGCCAGTTCCAGCTCCCACTGAAGTGTTTAGTAGCCAAAGTGGGGTGCTTACACACCTAAACACAAAGGTCCTGACCCTGGCAGTCTGTCTTCCACCATGCGCCATGAAGCTGCATCGCCCATGGGGACATTGGGAATGGGAGCTCAGCATAAAAATACATCAGCTGTGCCGGCCCTCCAGACTGTAAGTCGGGATCTTGACGTCCTTGTACGCTGTACAGTGATGAAAATGATTGTGTGTAATCCAAACGGGCATCTGGATCCCAACTTTCCTGGCTAGTGTTTAGCTGTAGGGAAGCCCAAGCGAGCCCCTAACTTTGAAAAGGGGGAACTGTGTATGTAGTAGAAGTGAGATTCCAGACTTGGAATTGGCACCATTTCCCTAGCTGAAACTTTCCAGGCCTTGGTTTCAAAAGTGACTATCTGATACAGAAATACAGAAATACAGCAAATGATGTCAAAGTGTTTACCTTGCAGTTAGCTCTCATTCATTGTAGTCCAGGCATCTTACAAACACAATAGCCACGACAACAACAAAATTAAAAAAAAAAAAAAAAAGGGTTTTAGTGTAAAGAACTTCTCTTATTTCCTGAGGTAAGACCTCTAGCAGCTCATGCTGTTCTCACTTTTTATAACTGTGGAAGGAAAGATGTTAAACTAGATTTAGAATTAGTGCTTTGATCACTAGCTATGTCATACAAGGGCACGTGCCAAGTGGAACTTTCTGCAGTTGTCTTAGCAAACATCCTTCTACAGATCACAGAAAGATCTAGACCTCAGTCTGGCACATTTCAGACTTGCTGATTTCTGTAGTTAAGAAAATAAAAAAGGAGCAATGCCACTAGCAGCACTTTTGCAAGTGTTTGACACTCTAGCTTTGTCACGTAGTTTGTTCATGGCGCGGTCGTGGTGTTGTGGCCTTGGCCATGAGTCTGAGCTATGCTCCAACTCACGTTTCTGCCCCCTATTACGACCCACTCATTTAATGGGAGACAAATATTTTAGTCATCTTCCAATTCTGGTTTCTGCAGTTGCAATATATTCCTGAAGTGGAGCCTTTTACCTGCTCATTAGTAAAATGTGCAAATGTCTATGGTAAAAAGGAGTGAATCTGCGTACCTTTACACTGTGGGGAAAATGTCAGTAATTTTTGATAACTACTTTGGCACAAGTCAGATGAACTGAATGGTCAGTGTGATTTGTGTCATTGTTGTGATGGTGAGGGTCATGCATGGTCTAGAATGGCAACACCACTTGACCAAAGGGAGTAACAGGAAACCTACACAAGCTCATGCAGAGACAAAGAACTGGGTATGTACAGAATTATTTCCAATAAAGCAAAATAGTATCCATATTGGGTCTAAAAAGGATTTTCAAGGCTCTGTCATTGCATGAGTCTATTCATTTGCAATTAAATGAGCTTTTCCTCTTTCCATTCACAATAATAAAACATCCTTGTAGCTATTACAGCAAAATTAAGATCTCAAGCTCACCTTTAAATAGGTATTTAACAGTCTATATCACATTATGACAGGTGGACATGGGGAAGAAAGCCAGCACTACTGGACAATAAGCTTCACGCTGCTTGCCAGCTCTCCGTGGACTATGATCTGGGAAAATACTCACTTAGGAAAATCGATCAGAGACAGGAGATGGACATGATATGACACCTATGCATTCTGCAAAGCACTCAGACTTACACAAGCAGATACATCCAATGGAATCGAGCCCTCCTGTTTTACAAAAAAACATCCTATACCAATGCTGCCTTTGGCCATACTTCATCCTCGCAAATAATTCCTGGCATTCCCTTTGACTATTTCTCAGCACATCAATGCCTGAATGATCTCACTGGAAAGCTCTTCTCACAGGATGCGCCGTCCTGCCAGGACTCTGCTTCTACTTGTGCCAGTGCTACCTGCGTGCACTGATCCATTGGGAGGGTCTGTGGTTCCTTCGGACTCCGTTCCCATCTGAGAGACCGTCATTAAAAACTGTGAGCAAATTCTGCTTGTAAGTGGTTAAATCTACTTCCTTGTAGAAAAGTGAAACCACAAGCAGGATAAGAGAGTTGGGGGAAAATTCCTAACACCTGGAGTCCAACGCAGTTTAGAATAAAATACGATAAATTTGCTTAGTGAGTGACAGCAGCACTTGGTAGGAATGCGATCGTGAAGCACACCATTTATCAAAGCTGTGCTTTGCCTCCCAGCTTTATCGAACAGATTTCTTTGCAGAGCTTGAGTACATCACCATCCGAAAAGCTCACATAAAAACGCGAGGTTAGCTCTTACCTGCCTTTACCCGCCATGCAGTCCCTTGACTCGCACTGGATTCCTGATCCCCTCACCCCTTGCAGACAAGAGCTCCCTTCAGCACGAGTTTTAGGTGATATTCAGATGGCTTTCGACACTCAGAGTGCTTAATTCTTCAGGCTGTCTGGAATATATTGGCATCAATGGTGAATAATCCCTCCCAAGTCATCACATAGGGCCTGTTTTAGTAAATCTTTCCACTTATTAAGAACAAATTTAAACCGCCCAAATATGCTTATTTTTGTAAGGAGTCCTTTAAAAATAGTTCGTAAATTTATGAGCCAGCATGCACTGCAAAAATACAATAAAAAGGAAAAAAAGTCAGTGACACATTTTAGCCCAGTTTAAACTGTCAGCCGAATCCTCCCATCTTGTACAAAGCAAACAAGAGGTTTTGCATAAAAGCAGTCGGCAAAGTCCTGCTGAGGTTAAGATGTTCTTTCTGAAGCACAGGGCAACACTTCATCTGCTTTATTAGCCCATGGCTGAGTTGGTGTCCACATTCCTGAACAAGCAGACAGGATTTAGAGGGGAACATGTGCAGACCCAGTGACTCCACACCTCTGGAGGAGGGGAGGGGGTCTCCCCTGGCCCCAGCTGAACACGCAAGCCTCTTGCATGAGCTCCCTGTGCCCTTCTTGCTCACATCCACGCTCAGGAGAAGGCAGCCTGACTCAGAGCAGCAGTTACAAAATGGAGTCCTTGAAATCCCGGTGTAGCCTCTGCTATAGGTTGGGCAAGTTCACATGCTGAAGGGGGTTTGGGGAGAAAGGAGTCAGGGAGCAGTTGCTTGGAGCAACCGTTCGCGGTAGCCCCGTTCGGGGAGCAGGGCTCGCGGCTGCGCTCTGTATGCCCGGGTCTTAGCCAAGCATTGGGGCCAGTATATTGCAATGTTGTCTAAGAGAAAGCAGCAACACTCAGGAGAGTTACTGTAAAATCTTAGTGGCTCGGAGCTTTATAGAACTGAACGCCAGGCTTCCTTCGGAAGCACGCTTGCCGCTTCCCTCAGGCAGTCCTCCCCACCGCCCGCCGAGGGGACCTTGCCCTCTCTTCACACCACTTTTGTGACAGGGTAGTGCCCTTTGACTTCTGCTGAGATCGCCCCTCACTCGCAGGTGTGCAAGAAGAGGTGCAGGTCCAAACCCGGGTATTATCATACTCTGCCCCAGAGTACGGTCTGTGGGAACTGCAGCGGTTTGGTCAGTGTGCTCTTAAATCGATGATCCTTTTAAAGAAACAGCTGCCAATGGATGGAGAGTTCATTGGTATTGCAGGAGCGTCTTTTAAAGATGTTCCCTGGGGCTGGCTTGAAGCTTCTGCTTGACAGGTGTATGTAACGTAGCAGGATCCAGGGAGAAATCCTGCCTTGTCGATTCAACTGAAATGAGTCAATGAACAGAAATGGCAGAGGCGGCGGTTTCACATGTGGGTTAATCTACAGCATCTCTAAGTGTCTGCCACTTCAGTACTTGGAAATCCCATCACATTCTTTGAGAATGTATGAATTACAAATTCCCACTAAAGGCCTCACACATACAGATGTTTCAAGAGTTACTAGTTGCTCATTTTTCCTTTTCTATGTAATGAAAAAGACAAAAGGAGATACAGCACATTCCAGAGTAATCTATCGCCCGACAGCGGGAGTACTTCCCTGTGCTGCTAAGAGTTGTATTTACCATTCGGGAAGGTATTCTTCTACGCTTACAATGTAACTAAATATAAAGCATTTTGGTCTGGTTTTTATTCAGGCAGATTTATGCCTTGAATAAAGCCCACATATCAATGTACAGCCAATATTAGGCAAGTCAAAACAAAATCTGATTTTAATAATACATAGTTTGGGGGCTGAGAAGATTTTGCCTTTTTTCCAGCAAAATATATAAACACCAACTGTACGCCTCACAATATTCCCACTGGACGCGAGCAGGATTACGCTGCATGAAGTGCAACCAAAGCAGAAAGGTGTGTTTGTACAGCACAGGGGAATGTACCGAGATACCCAGAGAAGATTACGGTATCTTGCCGCCGCACTGGCCTCTTGGTTTAAAAATAACAGTTCTGCTGCAGAGCCTGGAACCCTGTCTGGTTTTTCATTTTTTTTCTCTGGAACCTTTTGATGGGAAGAAAAGCAGAACAGGTACCTCCCTTCAGCTGAAGATTGATTTACAGGTTTCTCCAAGACTGCCATCTCAAAGACCTATCGACTTGAGGAAAGGATGGTTAATATTTTAATCAATTATTTGCTTTGAAAATATCCTCCACTGCTCTAGACTAACTCTTCAATTATTCCCCAACTTTTCTATGTTCACATAATCCTAGATGCTCTGTATTCATTATCTGAATTTAATTAACTATTTGAAAAGTTGGCTGCACGCAAGCTTCTATGATACTATGGCTAGTCTGGAACCATTTTTTCTAGAAGTTTTGTGTTTCTGTGAAGAGCTGCAGTGACCGCACAGTAGGCGCATCACGGTGTCCTTTTACTCTCCATGCCCTACGCTCAGAAATACAGAAGAGTAAGCAGAGGGATATTGCATCAGTGGTTGTTACAAGCGCCAGCAACGTGCGTCAAGCTCAACACATTTACTGTTGCTGCATGTGGTCTTGTGGTATTGCAATATAGGGGTAGACCTGACACAATAAATCCAATTTCTCTTTCATTTCTGGAGGTACATTCCTCAGCCCGATTTCCTCCTGCCAGTCCCAACCTCCACCAGGCTGTGATAAGGGAGCGCAACTCATAGAAAATCTTCCCCATGCTGAACTGTCTGACTTCGGGATCCATTTTTTGGTAAGTTTCCCTTGCTGCGACTACATCACAGCTGACAGCAGCTCTGTTCTCCAGGGCCACATTAAGCTGCTTCGGGGCAGACTTTTTTATGTCCTCTTTCTCATGATATTATGCACAGGCTTCACATCCAAAAAACTCATCTGTCACTTCCAGTTCCTGCAGCATTATTCTGACAAAAATCAGTCACTAAGAAAGTCCTTGATGTCAGAGGTTTCATCAAAGCAAAGTAATAAATATTGCAGCAGTCAGCTTGTCTTCAGAGTCCTGGTGGTTTTGCCAGAAATCTCACTTATTCCTTCAGCACTGTGTTGTCAAAAGAATTTCATTTGTTGGAGTTCCTCTTTCCTTCCACTGCCTTCCCCCCGCCCCCTTCCCCTTTTCCTTTTCTTCTCTTCCCAAGGAAATGAGGGGCAAATATAAATGAGATACTGTACCATCTTTATCACTCCACCATCTGCAAACGGTTTCATTCTACTGACAATTTCACATGCAACCTTATAAAAAGACCTGGCTGCTTATGCTGCTGACTTCAAAGATGTACAAAGCTATGTTGGACCAGTCTATGCTGGTGGGGCAGATGATAAGAGGCTGCATTGGATTTCTGTGAGAATCTATCTCTGTGTCAAATGGCTAACGGGTGAGAAAACATTTCTTCCAGTTGTAGACCTCGATCCTTCTTCAAAATGAAGATAGAGAACAAACTAGTGGCCAATTGAGGCTAAGAAACCCTAGAAGGAACAAATATCTGAATTTTCCCCTCCATTCTACGGAGAGGCCATGAAAGCTTTCAGCATCCCTGTAAATATTTCAACGAGATTTAATATTATTCTTTTTCCCTTTTAATAATTTCTCTGTGCCAGAAGTTTGGTGAACTGCTGGAAGCAGGTACCAAGCTCAAGTCAACTGCATGGTGCCCATCTTTGCCCGAGCCATCTTTTCCTTCGGATGATGCTGTGGAGGGGCCGGAGGTGAAGCGGCAATGTCTGACCCTGCCTGTCCTTCCACCGCTCCGTCCTGTTGATTCTCAATAGTTCTGCCATGCCCATGCCCCTCCCAGCTCCCCTTACAAATCATAGAATCATAGAATCATAGAATTGTCAAGGTTGGAAAAGACCCTTAAGATCATCGAGTCCAACCGTTAACCCATCACTGCCAAGTCCATCTATCCCATGCCCTCAAGCACCGCATCTATCCATTCTTTAAACACCTTTAGGGATGGAGATTCAACCCCTTCCCTGGGCAGCCTGTAGGCTCAGTAGGTTTGGGGGATGCTCGGGACCTCACAGTCCTGTGCTCGGCCTGAACTGCTTCCCCACAGTCCATGGTTCAACACAGAACCTTTGTACCTGACAGAAGGACAGAGAGAAATGAGGCTTTTCTGCCTCCTTGTTAAAGGCACCTTTTTGAATGTTCCAGTGGCTGTTTTCTTCACATGAGCATTTTTCTGTTTTTTATCTGTTAGAGAAAGTCATGACATTGTATTTTGCCCTGTGGAAATTCTAAACAAAAATAAAGCTATTTTTATTTTCAAGTTCCTCTGAATGTCAAGGGAATGTACATTATCCCCTTTTCTTTCAAAATGACTTTTTAATGAACGCGTGTTTTTCCCAACGCTGAAGATGTGGCTTTCTGTTCTCTTGAAGACCCTTGGTTTTGTTTTAAGTAGTTCTGATGAAAATTACTGTGGTTCTCTTTTACTAGAGAGCTTCCATGTAGCAAAGCAGAATATGGGCTTGAAATGAAGAAAAAATATCTCAGATTTTAATCTTTTTATAAAAAGCCGTACTTTTTTTTCTCTGTCTCATTGCTTATATTTTAAAAGACAATTATCAAATGGAAGAGGAGAAAACCTTGAATATTGCTCTTTGGCTCTGTGCTCAGATTGAAGGTTTGTTAAACTCTCCTTCACTGTTCACAAGCCCAGAGGATTTCTTTTTATTTTTTAAGCCTCTCTAGAAAACGCAGCTTTTTCTCTGGGGACAAGTTCTAAAAGAAACAAATCAGAGACGAGGAATTTTAGTAGTCAGTTCACTCTCTGGCTCATTCCTTTGTCTCTCTCCTGTCAAGACACTTTGATTCCGCATCCCCCACATATCTCAGCCTTTCGAGGCATTTATAAATTATAGAAGTATTTGTTATTGTGGGGAAAATATGATCATTCACTGAACTCATCATGAACTTTGCACGCATGCTCGTTCCTTTTGTCCTGAGATTTTTTTTTCATAGCAAGCAACTCCCTTGCTTAAAGTCTGCAGACCAACTGCCGAGGCTGAGATCTTAGCAGGTGATTCCAGGCTCATACTGGAGAACCTGGAGCAAGAGCAAAATTCTAAAATGCCCACTGTATCCTACTCTTTTCTAAATCAAATTTGAAATTTTCCTTCAAGTTTGTCCAGCTTATCATATTGTTACAGCAAACACCATATCAGTGTGTAAATCTTTGGGGAAAAAAAAAAACAAAAACAAAAACAAAAAAACAACAAAAACAAACCCACATCATCCCACAGAAAATTTTGTGAGATTTTTGGTTCCTACTGTTGCTAAAATATGTGTTTATGAGGACAGAATGTAAAAAACTTTTGAATGCAATTCAACTCTAAGTTTCACTTTCTCTGGTAAGCAATAGAAGGATCAGCTGGTAGGTATTTAACTGGGATCTTTTTATTCCTCCACTCTTCCAACACTATTAAAAAGAACATTTCAATATGGAAAAGGATTTTGGATATCCAGGTGTGAGAGGGATTGATAATTCCTAATCTGTGGGATCTGACCCACTGCTGATTGTGGAAATACATGATAATTTCATGTTTCCTTTCATACTCTTCCTTCAAGCTGAAAAGAACAAAGTTCTTCTCAGTGTGTGCTGTTCTGCTGCAGCAAAGACGCTTCTTGGATATAGACACTCTGGATTCAAATTCAAACCCCCAGAGAAGGACACTTAATCCTCAGAAACACCTACAGTAGCCCCCTTAAAGACTCCTCACTTACTACGTCTTCTGTGATATCTTCCATTAACGCTACCAGGGACCCATACTCTGCCTGATCCCTAAATGATCTGTTCTCCAGGAGGCCAGAAAATGAATGCATTTAATAAGGATTAACCCCTGCCGGCACTAGGGAGCCATAAATATCATAGAGCCAGCATTTGTAGCGCTATAGTTATCATTGTGTCAGCATTTCTGTTATAAACCAGGGGTTGGGGTGGATTAGAACCCAGCCATAAAATTTTCTCCAGGCTGAAATTTGGCATAAAGAAGAAATATCAGTCTATGATTGTTTTTTTCTTTTTTCCTTTTTTTTTTAAGCTTAAGAAAAAAAAATCTCTTCAGTCTATTTTAAGTTGTAAAAGGGAAGAATATGAGATTCTTCTCAAATTCTTTAAATCGGCATCCAGGCCTCTGGGAATGAAGAAAGGCTCCGGCTGTGGCTGCATTTAGGGGTGAGTTTTCATTGAGGTATCAGAAGTTCAGGGATTAAAGACTGGTTTTGGTATTTCTTGAAAGCCAAAAGCTTTGTCATATTATATGAAAGAGCTCAATTCTTTAGCAATGGGGCTTTAAAAATATTTCTTGCTCCCTTTTTTGTTCAGAAAAGTGGGTAATTTTAAACTACCAGGACCACCAAACCCCACTCAGTACCTTGACCAAGGCGCAGGTAAGTAGCCCCGCTGCACCCCCTCTTTGTGGCAGGCTGCGGGGGCACCGGGGACAGACGGGGGTAACCGAAAGCAGATTTGTTTGAGGGTTAATTCTGAGCTCAGACCTGAGATTTTTAGCAGAATTCATTCCCTCTCAGAAACCAGATGCATGACTGAGGGGGGCTGGCATGAGAGCAAGACATCCTAACGTTGCTGGTGTGGGAAGGCACGGAGGAAGGGCAGGCACAGAGCTCTGCTGTGGGATGTCACGCCTGAGTCCGAGCCAGCTCGCGGCGGCTGCCGTTCGGCCCCTGTACGGCCTGGCTGCTGTACGGCCGCACGGCGCGGGTTTCGCTGCTCCTGGCAGAGCTGCTCTTCGGAGAAAAACGTGGTTTCCCCCACGGTGTGCAAGCCCGCACTATCAAAAGGGTCACCGCTGTTTTGCGTAGACCTCAAGAGAAGAACATGAATTAATTTGTTCCCCCAAAATAAGGTTTTCTTTAAGAAACAGGAGTGCTATTTTTTTTTCCTCATGCAGCCTGAGGTATAATATGGAATTCCAGTTTCCCTTAAGAGCTGAACTTCATCCTCCTGCTAGGATGGTTTTATTTTAGTTACCAAATATTTGAGGTTAAAGTGAATAGTTCATCTTTAATGGGATTATCTCTTTCAATGTTTGCTTTCATTACAGTTCGAATTGCTCTGAGCATGAGAATCTAACCTCACCAAAAGCATATTTTTGTAATTTGATACAAACTAAATTTAACCTTTGACTCTCATCTATAAAGACGTTACTTTTTTTTCCACCGAAAAGCAGAATGTTCGATTAAAGATCTGCCAGTTTCAATTTCCAGGTTGCTAACCTTCCTGTGATTGGGTCCTGAAATGGGGAAAGTTGTGTATTTAGTAAAGGTGTTTAATATTAATTGTAACAGTCAAGACGGTCTTATACCTGCTACCTATAATAGCTAGATGGAGGTTCTCTACTGACTTTTTAAACAGAGAATAATTTCCTTGACCTACGCTGTACAATACAGTAGAACTCTTTGGACAGCGATATTTAAAATAAAATGTTCCCTTTGAGATACTTTACCAGTTCATCACAGTTCTTTTGTTAAACAAATAATTTTTATCCAAATGCTTTGGAACATGAAGCCTGTGCTTAGGAAAAACAGATTCATGTTCTCTCTCCTGAGGGCTGGCTTTAAATGTGATACAGAAAGGGAAACAGATTCTCTGTATTATTCTATATTTTCCTCAGTAAATCATCAGGAAAATTGGAGAGGAGGGGTTGCTTTTTAGAGCACATTCTTGTTCTCTACTAGAAGAATCCTTCTAAATACATGGAGTTTTTCGCTTCTGCTTTGATAAGATGAAGTGTTGAAACTTTTACTGAAAAAAACTTTCCAGGTATTTGTCACAAATGTAAGGTTTTTTTAAAGAAGCAATTAAGTGTGAATGAAAAATTATTTTGTCTCCAGTCCTGCAAAGGGTAGATCAAAAGTGGATCGACTGTCAAAGCTCTGGTGAAGTCAATGACACTTCTTCCCTGCGTTGCTGCAGTAATGAAGCAAAGGGGGAAACGGCTCATTGCATACGTCAGGACGCGAAGGGGAAAGTGGGCACATATATTTATTTATTTAACCCAGGAAAATTCACTACGAATTCTACAAAATCCTTCCATTGGATACATTTCCTATGACTCTATTTTTGTACGATTCATAGGAAAGCCCTTGTGTTCATATACTTATTCAGGTTCCATCTGGAAGACTGATCTAGATATAAAAATTATACTCTGTTAAATCTCTCCATTCTGTACAGGGAAGCAAGCAAGGAAAAAAAAAAAAAAAAAAAAAAAAAGAAACCTGCCTTTTATTTCAGCTCTGCAGTCATCAGAGAAGAATACTGCAACTAAAAATCAAATTTTAGTTTGAACACATACTGCGCTAATAAATGGTCAGCTTAGAAGCATTTCCTGTTTATACACTGTGTTAATAAGCATCCATCACCCATGTCACATATACGGGATACCAAATTCAAATGTCAAACAAAATGTAAGAGGTCACACATTTTCCTTTGCTAACTAAAAGTGTAATTCATAAATATTATTGCTACCAAACTCTCCATCTACAGCACTTGTTTAGAAATATGCACATGTAATATAAATTGTGATTAAGTTAAATGGGTATATTATTTCCTGTTTTAAGGGTGAACAGCAGCATGAATTATGTTTTACTCAATAAGCATTTCAATAAAAACCTATAGACTAACAAGCTGCTATCACAGAGTTCAGCTGCGCTGACTAACATGAGAAGGGTCTTGTCATCCACCCCTGATATTTAAGCTGTTTCTCTGACTGTTATTTCTGCTGATGCGTAGAAAAAACATTTCCTTAGCTCAAAACCCCCTTCCAATTTTTGTTATAAAAATAAAGTCTATTTGATTGTAGGGGGTTTCTACGTGCAGAATAAATAAGATAAATGTAATCAGCTAATCTCAACTTTTATTTTTACTGACCTAAGAAATGTAGGACTTGAGGGAGTCTCTCTGTGAAAACAATCATCAGCTCCCATATTTTGAAATTACTCATTTCAGTTTGTAGAAATCAAACACCCAAAGGACAAAATAAAACAAAGATTTTAGAAACGGCTGAAACAGATTTTTGAAAACGGGAAATGTACTTTCAGTGTCATTAGATTTTGTAGAATTTATTGGCTAGCCCTCTGCTGTGTCTCTTTCTGTCTGATATTGTATTTCCAGTTAATTTGAAGCCTTTTAGGGCCTGATTCAGAATTCTCCGAGGTCATCTTAAAGATTTACAAAGCTAGAAATAGATTAGACTTAAATGAATTTGAAGTAAAAAACTGAATCTCTGATATTACAAGTAATAATGCTGTACTGACAAAACGTTCTCCCTTCAGGCCCAATTAAAGATCTTTCTCGCAAGCAGACACAAAGAAAACATTAAAACTGAATTAAAAATATACCATTCCCACCCCTGTTATACAAAACCCGACCAAGTTACTTAGCTTTTTGAGTGCAATTAAACAGTAGGCTCAAAGGCACGTTTTGCTAAAGGAATATCTTAGATTGTACGTGAAGAGGGTTATTCCCACCGAGGAGCTGCACAGCCCAAGATAAGCAAGCCCAGTTACCGCTTGTCTTGAGCAACTGCGTACAAGACGTGGTTGCAAATACTGTCAAATCAAAGGCTTTCAAGGCAAATAAGAATGCCACACATTCCCAAGTTATCTACTCTTTTTTTTTTTTTTTTTTAAGCTTTGATAGAAAAGAGATTTTACCAAGTCATTGGAGTCTGGTGTTCTTTTAAAAGCTTGTAAAATGGGAGTCTGAATATTTTGTTTTATTAGGAGGAACATAGTGCACAGCAAATGCAAAGAAGATTACTGAAAAGGAAGGGGTGCTAAGTCCTTTAAGGTACTCAGAAATGAAAATAAGTTCCATATTCTGAAAATCGTAGGAAAAGAGGCGTATAGGAGCACTGTACATTAATACAATTCAGACTGGTTTACGTAGTGCAAAATCTTTGATGTGTCCCTATTTATGAAGTGAAGGAGATACCAAGGCAGATACTATCAAAAAGGGAAAATGTCATTCCATTTAAGTATTCCAGTAATGGAAAGAGAGTCCTATTCATTAAAATTCCAACACTAATAAATAACTAATTGTGTGAATCTTACTCTCCACGGTTTGGCCACTGAATTTCAGTGATTAAAAACATAATACGTTGAGTGAAGTTATTGTCATTGATATGTATTACTGAGTGATTTCCTTGAAAGCAGCCAGCAAACACAAAAGAGCTCCAAAATCTATGTTTAGAAATCCCTGTGCTGAGTTCGTTTTGCGGTGGGGTTATATTGCTCATTTTTCCCAACCGTTTAGCTTTTTGGTATTCCTGAAAAAAATCCCAGCAGGA
>KL263609.1:0-12034 GCA_000699545.1 Podiceps cristatus
CGACGTGGCTGACATCCACACAGGTCAGGGCCAGCAAAATCTGGCTCTGAACTCCCAGAGAGAAGAGGGGAAAAGCCTTGCCCAGGGAAACACCCCCAGAAAGGGCAGCCGGGTGCAGCGGGGAACTCTGAGTCCCCCAGGACATCCCAGAGCAGCCCGGCAGATGAAACGGGGACAAGGAACTGAGCTGAGCACGGCTTTGTATTGCAAAAAATGTTTGGGGTAGGAGCTTTCATCATGCTGTGGTTCGAACTCTGTACATCAGAGTTCTCAAGTAGATGTAGTTACAGGTGTAGTATTGCTTTTTCCTTACCCCTTTTAAAATAATCATTAATGGCATAAACATTCTTCAGATCAATTTTTGATCTCGTTAGTTTTTTTTTTTCCCCTCCATATGGAGCAGCTTCACACTCCAGCTTACTCTTTGGTGGAAGGATACTGTGTGCTTCTGAGATGGGACCTTTGGGAACTTCATCAGTATCCTGATTAGTAATGACCCACTTCAGCATCTAGTTTTTCTTTCTGTCCTACAGAAGGCTATTCAATAGCTATTTTATTACTCAATATATTGAATATAGACACTTCACAGGACACAGTAACCCCTCTAAATAACTAGCTGAAAACAAGTTTATACATCTAAAATATTAGTATCATGCATTAGCTGGAACCAGTTTTTCTTCAATGAAAAAATACTGAGCTCAGTTTCAGTATGCATTAGCCAAACAAGTCCAGATTGTCCCGCAAGGAACATTAATACGTAAATTATACAAGACAGTAAAAATTAATCATTTTTACTTCCATCAGAATGCTAGATGATGTATGATAGATAGCTCCCTATGGCGTATGGCTAAAAATGACATTATTTAATGACCTTTGCATCTGTACAGTTAAGACCGTGTGGGATAATTTAAATTTATAATATGTTACTGCTTCTTTCATTGTTTCAAAGTATAAGAATTGATCTGCTGGGGGAAACGCAGCTCATTCCTGCGACTTTCATTCCCGCAGGAGTGAGAGTGCTTCACAGATAGCTCCGCCACGAGAAGAAAAATACAAAGTTCAGTTTGTGCGAGAAGCCAGGAGCCTGTTGCCCCTCTCAGTATACCCAGGTCACCATGATTTGTCACATTGATCTTTCCAGCCTTTGGCAGCTTCCACTGTAAACTCAAGTTTATTTAATACGTTATTGGTCATATGTTATCTCCCTATTATGGCCTTTTAGGATTTTTTTCCCTTTTGAGCATACCCTAAATAAGTTTTTTCATTCCATGTTATTTCCAATAATCCTGGTCATTACTTTTTTTCCCCATGTAACTCACCAACGAGCCCCATGTTTTTTCCCAGCTGCGTGAGACTTTTACTAGCACAAACATAAGGAAATAACAAACATCAGAAGGTCTGGACCGGCTCAACCTGAACATGCACATAGGTCCAGTGTCCTCCAACATTGCCCACAGCCAGTGTTCGGAGCAGAACGCAAGCAAAAGGCAAGAACATGACAATATTTCCCACAATACCTTCCCAGCCTGCAGCTATTTGTGGTTCAAGGATTTCCTGAAACTGTGGTGGAATCTTTATGTGACAGATTTTTTTCCTCCAAGGATTTTCTTCAGTGTGTTGATGGGTTTGTTTTGTTTTGTGGGGTTTTTTAGTCACTTTTTGAACTGCACAGAATTTTGGCATGTCCTGCATCCTGTAAGATGGAGACAAGACCTTACAGTAATAAAATAGTGAACACACATAATGTCATTACAATTTGAATTTATAAATCACATTCATGGGGCTTATAGAAACAATTACAAGTCCTCAATTTTAATTATTGATATTTCTGTAACAACAGCTAGATTTCTCCAGACCATCTCTTACAGAGGAATCATAAGCTTCTTTCTATATCCTTTGCTTTGCTCCCACAGCAAGAACTCCCTGACTCTGGCAGAGTTTCTACGTGTGATGTTCAAAGCATTGTCAGGGATTTGGGATAACGTGAGACTGCACGCGTAAACAGCTCACAAAAAAAGAACATCAATAACAAATTTAGTTTGATGTGATTTGAAATTTAAAAAACTTGAAGACTCAGTAAATCACCATTGCTCATTGTTAATTACCATAATTCAGGAAAAATTTAGAGACAAATATACACTCTTTAAGCACTTTTCATGATTCATAGCCCAGCAAACTTTTGCATCTTGGATATATCATTAATAGTCAAAAAATATTTTAGTTAGGCTCAGCTATTTATTTATATGTTTTCTTAACTGTTTACTAAATGTCCTATAAAATTGCTTTTAAAATATGAGCATTACTCACCTTCTGCATGAGCACAGCATCTACTACATTGCAGGCCTAAGAATTGATAGTTTTTCAATATACATAGGAGAGTTACATATCAAGGACTATTTTCATTCAGAGAGGAGGAAACTTACTTGAAATATAATTGTACTGTTCGTCTAGATATAATTGAGGCACATAAAACTACATCAATGGTGGTAGTTCCAATATCGTTAAGATTGGTAAGTTAGAGCTTGCACTATACAGCCGTTGGGAATTTTAACTTGTCTTCCTCTGCTAAGTGGAAAGGTCCAAGATATGCTTGAAGACAAAGTTTTTTAAGTAGCTTATTGTATTCCTGAATGCCAGTTAGTCAGGAGGACAGCAGGAGTACACAAACCTAAAATATTCTTTAGCATTAACCTGATAAATTCTTTTACAAAATCCAACTTGTTACATGCAACACAATAAATTTGTATTTTACATACTTAGGCTAACCTTGTGAATAACTAAGATTGACAACATGTTCTCCTATCCCACCATACACACACAGTCATGACAAAATTGGAAAAAAAAAAAGTCCCTCCCAATGAAGACTGCCAGTGTCATCTGTGCCTTCATGCTTGCTCTGCAACATCCCTTGCTCCTGACAAAGCAGCAGAAACTTGGGGAGAAGCCTCACTTACATCATCGAGGATTTCTACAGCACTAGTCTCCAAGCAAGCAGCAAATTATACGTTAGGTTCAAGTATCTCCCGTTTGTAATACTTGCAATTTTCATAAGCATACTCATAAGACTATTTTTTATAGATTTGTTAGTAAGAAAATTTCAGTGTAGAAGGTTCAAGTCTCATCTATAAAGCAGCGCAACAAGGACTGTTATTAACAATAAGGGTTGAAGAAATGATGCAATAAAAATACAGTAGGTTATTCACCCATGTTTTATGCCCTATATTTTTAATATATACAAACACACTTCTGACATTGTATTTAATCTATCATGAAAATAATCTGCATAACTTTAAAGCTAATTATAAGAACTGTCACCTAGTCTTCATGACCTCAACAGTGTACTCTACTGAAACAAGAGGTAACATAAATACATTTTAATATTTGGTAGCATGAAACAACATAGAAAAATCAAAAGATTTTGCATCAGTAAACTTTGAGTGAACTCTGAACAACTTAAACAGAAGCCTGGCAAACACAAAACAACTATTTAAAAATTTGCACCCAAGGAACAGAAAAGTTAGGGAGTTAAAAAAAGAAAGAAGAAAAGAGGTCAACGAAAACACCCAAGAAAAGGGATTGGAAAAAGGATCGGGGGAAAAAACATCTTCAAATACTTTTGCAAAGGCAAATATAAGTTGACCAATCAACAATAAAGCTCAAGAAATAAAGTGGGAAAAGTTATGTTCAGACTCTGGAAGACAGAAATTTACATCTTTAAAATCAGTTGATTCTATGTCCTTATCTGATAATTAAAATGAATTCATTAAAAATTGACAGCGGTAACCTTTTAATATATTGCTATAAGGATTTAACCATTAATTTCAGAGTATTTCAAATCAGAAGTTGGATTAATTTTTAATCATAGTTTAATGCAATTTCATATTACAAAAGCAGACCTTTCATGGTCCGAGCACTTTCATGGTGAAATCTGTGCAAACCATCACAACTGCAAACTGAAGATGTGTTGTGTCTGTTTCTCTTCCCGTTACTGTTAACGGGAGTATTTTCTTAGTATTCTCAGTATGACTAAACGAATTAAATTGCTTATATGGCCTTCATGGAGTGAAGTATGGCTAATTAGTTATTTGTGCTCTCACATAAATGGTCTTGAGGAGGCAATAATTGCACTGAATATGCATTAACTTCAAGAAAGACCCTGAAAATTGCCTAGCAAAGTAATGCATTAGATAGCAAATATTTCATCTGAAAACTTCCTCTGAGTTAATACAAGCATTAGTCATTGCTCTGATCATACCACACTGGTGTGGTGAGCTGCTGTCGCTCCACCTGGCCAAACATTGTATTTGATTAACAGAAAGTTCCTTGATGTTTTGATTTCTTCTTTTCTTACTGAAGTTGATTGTATTTTTAAATCTTGAAATGGTTTTCCATAGCTGAATAGAAATATCTATTTTATAATCACCATTTTCTCCTCAAAATAAGATCCAGATTAGCCTTTTAGAAAATAAATAAACCATGAATTAGATCATCCCTGATGCTAATAGGCAGATTCAAAGGAAAACAAAGGGGGAGAGGATCCTCCCTTCCACCTTCTTATCTTTGGCCAACGGAGCCCAGCCCTGGCAGCCAGGAGCACGGGGAGCGCGGGCAGAGGAGCCCCAAGGGCAGCCCGTCCCCCACAGCCAGGGCAGAGCCCAAGGGAGATGCTCAGGGGATGCTTCATCTCTGCCCAGACCACACTGGGAGCCTCGCCGCAGATTTCACCTCCCCCTTTACCCACCAACTACCCCTCTCTATTTTCAGCTACCCGCTGCTTTCAGGTAAGAATTACATATTAACTTTTGTGATTAACCCAGCACTAGTTTGCCCAGCCACACCTTGCCAGGAAAGGAAAATCCGAAGGCACTGCCCAGCTTGCACAGACAGACATACTTCGCCGTTGTAGTACAGGCTGTGCTGAAGCGTGGCAGGGCAAGAGCACCTCTCGGCCTCTTCACATGGAAGCAGCTGGGGATGGCTTGTGAAACACAGTTAAAAGAAACAAAGGTTTTCATAAGACATGGAAATGATATAATCAAGCATCTGCAGAAGCATCCTCTAGTGATAAATGTGATTTACCCTCTAATGTCAGGTATAGGACATCATATATTCACAGCTTCATACACATCCCACAGCAATCTGGGTTTGATAGCTAGAATATATATATTTAGCTCTTATCTTGTGGAGTGACTTTTAATGACATTTAGCAGTGCTAAGGCACTTTGAGGATTAGGCTTTTTATTAGTCTCAATGTTTCCCTGTAAGCAGTTGCTCAGATATTAAACGCTCCCTCTGCCAGGGTACATAAACATTGAGCCCATTGGATATGATGCAAATGTTTCATGTAATTTTGTTTTGATGAGTTTATTCTTGTCACCTTTGTATATATATCTGCGTACAAACCTTTATGGTGTAGCAATTATTTACTTCATCTTCTAATTAAGTGCTGAGTGCTGCCTTAATTTTTATTCAGTTCATTTTTGTTTCTCAACCAGGCAAAACTTTCTTTGGAAGTACACTCTTCTGATTTTTTTATCAGAAAGAACCCAGGTTATCACCTAAACTATAAAACCCTCCCTCCAAAACAAATACAAGAGCAGTCAGATTAAAAGCCCTGAGCGCAATATCCACTCTCCTTTCACTGGGGATAACTTATGGCCATTTTAACCATCTCCTTCCGCAGTAACACATCACCTCAGACCAGCAAAGGTGGCAGAAGAATTCCCTACATCAGTGGTGGATGTTACTGTTGCAACATAAAGAGGTGATTTCGCAGAGGGGTGGTTTGGTGTCCCCGTCAGCAGCAGCTGGGAGCACAGATAGGCCCAGCTTCTGCCTGCACAGCGAGCTGGTAAAGCCTGATGGGCTTTGAGCGTCTCCAACAAAGCAAAGGATTAAGGAGATGGATCCCCAAATCTTTCATGCCCTCAGGTTCAATAATAGAGAGAACAGAGTTGCAGTTTCACCGGGGCTTTCACTAATTTCCCAGTAAGGGCTTCTGGTTTTAAAATAAAAACTTAAATGACTTCCCAGAGCATTTTCCTAAGGAAAAACACATCCTCCCCTTGTTTTTATCTTGGCTCACCTCCCTGAAAAGCCAATAAACCCACCCGTATACACATACTGCCTACCACTGAATATGTCCAAGACTCCAGGTAATCAGTTTGTATTTCTTCACACTCTAGATAAGCAGCACAGCCACAAGCCAGAGACAGGGTGATTTTAATATTTCCCCATCAGTCTCTTCTCCAAAGAATTTTAAGGCTGAGGAAATTAATGCACCTGTAAAAGGACAAAGTGTTCATTCTGCTGTAACATGCAGCTTTCTATACACCAATCCTACCCTTTGTGATAGCCCATGAGTACTTCCACACTGAGAAGAGTTTGGTGTCATACTCAGGAAAGAGCCATCTGAAAAAAAAGTCATAGTAATGTCTTGGTCTGGCGGGGAAAACATCACATGAACATTGTTACTACTCTGTTCTTCAGGATCTGATTTTTTTTTATTGAAAGAGCTGATAAATTCCCCACTACCTGAAAGATACCACTCATCACACCTGGCTATAAAGTCTGCTTTTAACACTGTGTACAAGGAAATTCAATAGTTGTACTGAATGCTGCAATCTAAATACAGAACCTGGAAAGGTGGTGTGGGGAAGCCAATTATTTTCCTGTTGTGAGTTGATTTATATTATAATTCAAAGTATAAATACTATAATTCCAGTTCTTTCTTCAATAGGAAATGCACACAGCTTCAGACAAGAAGATAATGCAGAGAGAATTCATTTCCTACAAGCTGTCTTTGTATTGTTTATTGAGCTAAATAAATGCAAGGGGATGTGAAATACATAATCACAAAACATCTTTCTGTGGCAAGAACAGCTCTTTTCTATGCGATAACAGATAATATTTTGCGTTCTAGTTTTAAAACAAGAATTAGAGCAATCAAGGAAATGAAAAACAGGACAAAAACCATCTCGGAACTGTCTGCATTCTGCTGTGCATAGGTTTCCGCACAGGTTGTGCGAGGCAGGCTGTGACAGGCTGTCTCTCAGGTATCTCAGCAGAGGTGTTTTGTTAGATGAAATCAGTATTTCTTGATTTGGGTATGCTTAGAGTCATGGCTGATAACTTACCTTTAACTGTTACTCATGCAAGCCAGTCTTTCCCTCTCCCCATCAACAGCTGAAGTGTTTATACAATTAATTCTCCATTTTTAAAGTCTCTACTGTAACTATCCCCTGTCCCTGGTAATTCAGAATTGGAAATTCATGCCTAAAGGTGGGATTTACACAGCAGTGAAGTTTTGCTCTGTAGCTCTCCTATTAAGCACATGCTTACAAACAAATGTGAAATCATCAGAGGGCTCAGGAAGGCCAAATATAAAGGCAACCCTCTAACACTCCTGCTGGAAAGTCCTAATATTGACTAGTGTTGCTGGTCCCACAAGACCCCTTAGTTGCTTGTAAAGCAAGACTTTCTGTGCTTTTTTACACCCCCTATTCTACTGCCTGCATGAGGCTTGTGCTGGGGCAGAGATAAAGGATAAAGGAGGATTTGGTGCTGGAGGTTTCTCTGAGCTGGATAACTATTTTCTTGTCTTTTTCCGCATGCACCAAGATGCAATTCTCAACTCAAATAAAGCAGAAATTTTACAGCTTGTGCATGAAGCCGTCATTGTTCATCTCACATTGGGCTGTATCAGCATGGGTCTCCTAATATTTGAGCAGACTATGTCCTGTTTTCAGTTAGAAAAACTAGTATTTTGTGATAAAAATAGGGCTCAGTTTGACAAAAGATTTCAGATTTCCCTCAAAATGTACCTTCTGCCTCAGTTGCAGAGTCTAATTCAAAAAAGCTCTGCAAAGTAACAGACATTTTCATGCATCCTTATACAGACCTAGCAAGAAAACACTTCTATTAAAAAATTTCCCTGTAAAGTCAAATAATCCAAATCCTACAAAATCCTTCAGTGTTTTCAAACTCTGCAGAGCTGTTAGATCTTCAGTCTTTTGTAGTAAGAGCAGCAAAAATTTGCAGGCCAGCCATCTTACTGCAAACCTGTAATGGCTAAATTGTGATTGATAATATCAATTTGTGAGCAGAACTGCCACCACAACATCCCATAGGCATCCTGCACAGGATTTCCCACTTGTGCAGTGATTACAGTAATAATGATTAAATTGTTTCAAAGGATTTCTAAGAGTCTGGTATTCCAGAGGAGTCTAGAGTCTGAAGGAAATAAAAGCTACTTTCAAATTTCTAGTTATGTAGGTTGGAACACACTCAAAATTTTCCCCCAGAAGTTACAACACGCTTAAGACATGCAAAACCAGGGTGGGAAGCTTTCACCCTTCATAGAAGGCTCATTACCACTTCAGTGACTTGGCAGCAAATCGCAGGGGTCAATAGTACGGTTCAGTGCCCGTTAGATGGAAAAACCCTACTTAGTGGCTAAGGCACAAAGAGAAATCAGCCCTTTCTACTTTTTGCTGGTCTTAAGTATATCCGTAGAACACGTCTAGCCAAAGCCATAATTTCATCCATAAATGTGTTACAACATTAAGAGATTTTTCCCTAATGTGGGTGATGAAAGGTCACTTTCAACAACAGGGGATAAAATGGGAACACACTAGGAATTCACAAGTGAAGCTCAAGGAGTTTTTTTATATCTATCTGTTTCCTTATTAGCTTACCAGGGGAACAAGCACACTGTAAAGTTCATGTTGAAGAGAAAGGTCATGCTTCACCGTACAGAAAAAGACCACTTTGGAAATAGAATCATCAAGGAAAATTCAGAATGGGTACAACTGAAAAAAAAGCTTTCACAGTTGCTTTGTAACAACATTTTTCTACATTTTGGCTACATTTCCTGGAGAAGGCATTACAAATACTACAGTATACCTAAGAAATAATTATCCATTCTTTCCTCAAGTGTCCAGAATTATTCTATTTGTCTGGTTTGGACTGAAGCATGGCTTGCCCTATAGCAAGGCACAGGAGAGAATACGAGATGAAGTGTTTCTTATTTTTCTGCTGACTACCAGCTGTGGTATCAATTGCAAGGAAAAAGCCTCCATGGGTGGCCCCAGACCCTTCTCCATGCATGCATGGATGGATGGCCATGGGCATTTGCTTATGTTTCCGTGTCATCCAGCACCCTCAGAGATCAGACAATCCTTGACTGTAATTTTTCCTCCTCCTGGTCTGTTCTTCGGACAATGCAATGTTATGTCTGATTTACACATAAGCTCACGGCTCAAGCTGAGCCCCCTTCACCTGAGCTAGCTCCCAAAGCCAGCCCAGATCCCCCTCCTACCGCATTGTGTGATGAGGAGGAGTCAAAGCAGAGAGACAATAACTACCTGATTGAGATGCCACCAGGGACAGGAATTACTAATAATTTTAGTCTCTTATCTATTTCCTGAAGTTTAACTTCCCTTTAATCTTTAATTATTTACCCAAGCTTTGAATTTTAAACGAGGAAAACCAGAACCAATGAAGCTGCTGTGTTATCTGCAAAGCCGAACGGCTGCAGCGAGCAGAGATCAATGCGATAACTCCCACCAAATCAAGCTGCAGGGAGCGACTCGTCCCTCGGGAGACCTCCTCTCCTCTGTACGTGTCCAACCAGCCCGCAACAGCCTACTATGCTTTGCAATGAGCCGCAGTATGTGGTGGGCTCGTCCTCTCCAAGATGTTTTTCTTGGGAAGGATGTGGGGGTTGGTTTGCACTAGATTCTCATGTCACCTGTAATGACTATTACAATGATATTTCTACGCAGCAGCATCTATTTTCAGATAATCTGCCTATTATTTAAACTGCATACATGGTAGCCACATTTGAAGTGATATTTTCCATATATGTTATAACACTGAATCACAGCACGATGAAACTAAAGAGCTATGAGACATTAGCTTACCTGCTCCGTGTCTTTTTGTACTCAGTTGATAGGTCACCATAACAAAATTGTACTGCGTGAAATACCATAGATCACTACACCTCTGCCATTACAGGCAGGACAACATCAATCTGTCTCAAACAACAACAAAAAACCCCCCAACAAAACAAAAACACAAATTAAAAATCAAAGTAACACTGAGTATTTAAACTACCCCAGCAACTGAAGACAGGTGCCTAATTAGGTCCACGTACTCTTTACTGCTGTTACTTTACTGCCAGATTTTGGGACAGGCTGAAAGTGTGACAACCTGAATCTGAAATTGCTACTCATCCATTTGATCACGATTACTGTTATTTTTGTTACTTGGCATAGCCATGGCACTGTAGGCTGTGTCTTAGCAGCTTAAATACAGTTATCTTGTAGAAGATACTATACTAACCCTGTAAAATGCCCTATCTTCCAGACCAGTCCCCAATCATCCACAAAAAACATATATTATTTAAAGTTCCACACTTTTTGATCCAACTAAGAAGGTGGTGTTTCCTTCCAGAGAGCAGTTTGTACAGGGAATACTGAGATTGCTTTACACAGCCTACCAACACCTCTAGCAAGCCCCGTGCCTTCGAATATTCCCACCACCTCACTGTCACACCGCAAAAACCATCTCCCCAGCTTGCGATGGCACCATTTTTGCAGGCATTCTGGGAAAAGGAAAATTCTTTTTGCCTGCAGGGAAAAGGCACAGACAATAACTACAAGGGGCACAGCACCGCAGCCTGGGGCCCAAGGCAGGCCAGGGCCAAAGGCTACCTGGCACAGGCAAGGTAGCGGGGGCTCGTCCTGCGCCTCTTGCTCTGGGGGTCCCCTTGGGGCTCCCTGGCTCATATTTGTAGGAAAGCCTTTTGCAGTTGACACTTCAAACAATAATTACTCTGATGAGCTCACTCCAGTGATTGTATAGTTAACAGTGGTTTAGAAATATGCAAATACCATGGAATGCAAATGAAAGCTTCATCTGCAAATACAGAGTCTGGCTCCTTGCAACAGACATTGGGTAAATATAAATGAACCCTACTAGTGGAAACAATATCTTGATGTTTACACAGAACTATATATGAAGGAAAAAGTCACTGACAAGGAAAACCCAACAAGAAGAAAGTATCATTGCCTGGTGCTAGACTATTAACAGATCTGTTCATTGGCTGTTGATCCTGAAATTTGTTTCTTTTCTGTTGTTTCTGTAGAACTTCTGGTAATAGGATTATATTTTGTTACAAAAGATATTTCTGTATAAACTAATAGTACTTAGTAGAATGTTTGGGACTCAGTGATGAAATTGATTTGAAATTAATTTGGTATAAAGATGGATTTTACACCTCAGTAATAGGAAAGAATAAAATGAAAAAAACCACCCAGGAGTCAACACGATAATCCAATTTGGATGTTTGTTCTGTTCTGCCCTTGCAGAAGGACCACTTGGAAAGAAGTAGGCAAAATTTTTACTGTATTGTATATGAAGTAGATCATTTTTTAATATGTGAACTACTGAATCACCTTAAGTGATATGAAAGGAAACAGAATTTAACACCTCCGTAAGACCCTTGTTACTAGTCTTCAATCCTTTAAAATAATACACAAAAGGCACATTTTTAACAGTTACATGCAGTCTTGGTACTAAGAACTTCTTTTTTAATATTCTTTGACCTGAAATTACCAAGAACCATGGGAAAATGGCAAAAAATTAAAAAACTAAAAAACAGTTTCTAATATCTTTTATAAAGGTAGTAGGTGCCCTACCCTCTAGAAGCAGTTAGAGTTTGATATTCTTCTGGAACAGGACATTATTTGCTAGACTGATATACTGCATATGTTATTAGGTAGGAGTACTTTTAAGATGATGTTTCTAATTGTTTTAGCTCTGTTTATTGAAACATGTCTAACATCAAGAGTATTTTCTGAACTGGTCCTCTAGAGGTGTCTTACAGATGAGAATTTGTTCTCCTAAAGTAAAATAAGCATGTATTAGAACTTCTTAGAAGCTTAACTGTTCAGAATTAACCTTTTGTTCTAGAATAAATAGGTCATAGGAATGACTCGATTGTAGCCAGCTTCTTGCTAATAAAAGGGAA
>JMFS01036098.1:0-13375 GCA_000699545.1 Podiceps cristatus
GGTGGGTGGGTGTGTGTGCAGCATCTTCAGCTGCTTTTGCTGAAGGTTAGGGTAGTGATTTGCATAGTACCAGAATAAATTAACAAATTCACCAAGCTTGTGGAACAGGATTTTTCTGGCGTGTAATTGTGTAGCCTAAGAGATTCAATATGTTTTTACCAAAAAGTGATGTTTTTCAGAGTCACCTTTGGTATTTGTGCACTATGATGTGAAACCCTATTCTTTGAGAAAGCAAAAAGGGAGTCTTAACCTGAAGAAACACAGTTGTGGTCTCCAATGGTGCCATTGATTTTTTTTTTTTTTTTTTTTTTGCCTCATCCTAATTTAAAGGGAATTTCTCAGGTTGATTGATGTATTTTTCATCACAATACAGCTGCCTGAACTCTAATCCACAAACATCTGTTCTGTTGAGTGTTGGAGGAGGAGAGGGTTCTGGTTTTGGAGTTGGTAAGCATTCTGCTTATTTGGGGTCTCCATGCCCCCTGCTCCCAATACTGGTGTGGGCAACTAGCAATGCTCAAGTTGCACATCGCTCTGAGGCATCCCACATGCAGCTTGTCATCTGCTGTTTCATTATACCAGCGAGTTAATTTTCCATCTTATTTTCCCTGTACGTTCAATGGCTAAAACCCTTGTGCCAGTTGCAGCAGTGTCTTTCATCACCCATTACACTGTCCAGCTTTCCATGGGATCACAGAGAGGGAAAGGGGCTTGGTTGTGGTCTTATGAGTCCTCATTCCAATGCTGTGTAGTTACTACTTTACATACCAGCTGCAGGAATTCAAAATGGGGATTCGTGGGCTATACCGTGCCCAGGGAGAGGGACAGGTTTGGAAATCTGGGTGCTGAAATGTAGGACTAGAAAAGATAAGAGTAAGGAATTATGAGTAGAGCATTAATCTCTTCTACTTTTCAACTGATAACTGTATTTTGGGGGGAAAAAATGGCACAAAAACATAATGTCCTGTTGCCTTTTTCACTCAAGGTCCCCTGTGACAAGATCACACTAAATCGACCTGGTGTTGGACACATTGACATCCTAATGTAGATATGCTGTTGTCTGAAAATTTCATAAATAGTCTATTTTAAGGAAAGTCCCAGCTTAGCTGCTTGTCCTGTTCTCTTTTTCACCACCTTAGTTACTGCGTTGGCTGTTTCCATCTGCTCTTTTTTTGGCTCAGGCTTTGAGGAGATGACTTGCCTCAGTCTTTTCAATGAAATATGAAGTTGTGGTTTACTGTTTCCAGATCAGCTAGACTCTTGTGGTTATCTAAAGCTTGTGATCATGCGAAATGTAAAATACAACTATCAAGTGTTTTCACCACTCTTTGTCAGATATTTTGAATCAATTCAGTTGGCAGACTAAATCTGCTTTTCTTTTGGATACAGAATTCTGCTAAAGTGTTTCAGGCAACATTACCGCTTTGTACTGGGAGGCACTGAAACATCATGTGCTTACTCAGCACTGTGTTCAGCTGCTCTCCATTGAGGACGCTTCAGTTCTTTACTGGCCTGTCTCATTTCCCCTATCAGGAAATGCATTTGATGTTACTTAGCCTATCACCTATTTCAAAACTTTTACCTTTAGACAGTAGGAAAACTCCATTAGGTGACAATGTGTTTGTTCTTTCTGCATAGCATATTGTAAAAGATGGAAGCATGTCTCTGGAGTTGGCTTGATCTCTAGAAACTTAGAGCTGTGTGATAATATATGTTCCTTCCTGTTCTCTTACATAGGCTTGTTGTTCCACCCCCCTCACCCCCCACCCCCCCCAACCCATGGCTAACTCAAGGTTGCCTTCTTACCATCCAGAGGGGTTAACTCGCAGCTGCAAATGGGGATGGGAAGGAGACTATGGAGCATATTAACCTGGTGGTCTTAACAGCTACCTAAGCAAGCTGACGTATGGCAACTGATCCAGTCAGGAAGAGGAGAAAACACTTTTCCTGAGGATATTATATTTAAAGAGCGTATTTGAAAGTTCATTTAGATCAGTTGAGGTACAGCTGGTATATTTAATCCAGTTACTGTCTGAAAATTTACACTTCAAATGTGAAGATTGCATCTTACTGAACTCTTAATAAATAAATCTTACTTAATAAAAATCTCCTATAATTGCTAGATTTATTAATAACAAATTACCAGTTTCTTTCTTGATACACATTTGGGAGAAGGGGGAGGGGACAGGAACCCCATGAGAGAAAGAAGAATCCTTTCTTAATTGTTAAAGTAAGAGCTTTACTTGCAAAGGAACTGGCACTGATTCTTCTTGAGTGAGGTCTTCAGTGCAAGCTGGTTTTTGTAAATATTTGCATTTTGAAAATGTTGGTTCTAGTTCTAATAAGCCTTGAGGGCACGTAGGAAAGCAGAAGTTCTTCTGTTGTGGTTTAACCCCAAATGGTAACCGGACCACATAGCCGCTCACTCACTCCTCCCCTCCCCAGTGGGGTGAAGAGGAGAAATGGAGAGAGAGCAAGCTCGTGGCTTGAGATAAAAACACTTTATGGGGACAGCAAAGGAAGATATAGAAATATATTAGTTATAATGATAATGTATAAGGACAATAGAATATATAAAACAAACAATGCACAACCTCTCACCACCTGAGGACTGATACAGCCCATCCTGAGCAGCAGGCAGGGAGCAGGGATATTCCCCTGCAGCGCTCCCAGAACAGCCAGTTTCAGTGAGAGCACGAGGGAACAGACAGATGAACAAACAGGCCTGAACTAAATAAAATAAAAGTAGTAAGAAGGGACCATGAACAGAAAGCAAACTGAACAAGGAACCAGAGAGAGAGAGAGGGAGCAACAGCTGACCCTCACTGACACCTGCTGTGCCGTGTATGGCATGGAATACTCTCTCTGGCCAGTTTAGACCAACTCTTCTGGCTGTGCCCCTCACAGGTTTTTGCACCTGCACATCAGCAAGACTTGGGAAACTGCAAGATGTCCTTGATTTTTCAGCAGCAACAAACAACAGCAGCATACTATTACCATGTTTCACACACTAAATCCAAAACACAGGAGCTGCTGAAGACAAAACTAGCTCCTTCCTGGCAGAAACCAGGACATCTTCAAGGGAAGGAAATTAAAATGAAAGATATATTCAGTACAAGGGCTAGAAACATAGCAAACTTGGTGCAGCAGATCTTGTGTTTAATAGTAAACTTCCCTTAACCATGTAACACTAAACCAAATAGCCACGTAAGATCATAAATTTATTATATGTTCGTACAAAAACCCCCTTCCAACTTGTAATTTTTCATCTGTTGTACCTGGTACGTAGTGGGTATTGAACTTCTGAAGCTGATCATGCACTGGTCTTAAAAGTACAAACTGAAGAGAGTCCTCCTTTGTTCCTTATGTTCCTCTGGCTTCTCGTGGCTGTGCCTGATGTGTATCTTCAAAGAGCACCTGCAGAGGTTTCAGGTCTTGGTTTTGTACTTCAAGTGTAGATGTAGAATAGATGAAAAAAAATGCAAGTTCCTAGCACAAATTTGTATAGTCCTTGCAGACATATCAAGAGCTAGTACGCAGTTTCCTCATTCAGGGGGTTGGGGAGTGACAGGGAACACTTTAATAGTTACTGTCCACCCCTTTGATTTTTTATTTCTGCTGTGCTAGAATGTAAAGGTGGGATTCATCTTCCTGAATGTTAGCCAGCCTAAAGGTAGGTGCCTGCTCTAGGTTATCTGTCTAGAGCCCTGTTCTAGACTGGTGCAGAGGAAAAACTAGGGAGAGGTTCAGTTCCTCTTGGTTTTGTTACCCTTTATGGGGATGGGAAGAGCTGTAATCCTTTAATGAGTACATAAAGTACCCAGCCAACCTAGATTAGAGCAGTAGTTTTTAGACAGCTGAAGCTGACAGAGTAATTCTGCCCTTAATATCTGCAAAGATTTTATTAGAGAATTGCAGTGTTTTTGTAAAGTGTGAATCTTGAGTATTGCTCTATTAAATGGGAATAGATTAAAGAGATAAGCACATTCCTAAATTTTACTCAAATTAGCTGTATTGTGTTTAGACTCAAAAGAAATTTGGCAGAATAGTTCCAGTTTATTTAAAAGGCAGAGCAAAATCATGTTGTCTCTTCAGGATCTCCAGGTTCAGTGTGTAATTGTAACCGTCTCTGCAGCATTTCTCTTGGTGTCTTCCAGTAAGATGGAGGGGGTTGGTTCCTTTTCCGCCCTCCTGGTGTACAGAGCACCTCATGACAAATGACTGAACTCCTGCAAGGAACAAAAGAGTTTTTCTGTTATTCGGAAGTGTTTCTTATCTTCCGTGTGGAATGCTTATCAGTTAAGGCTAGGTTTTAGTTTAAATAATTTAAAATAATTTAAAATAATTTAAAAAGTTGGAAGATGTGATTTTTTTTTTTTTTTAAAGGTATAGACTTAAGGCTCCAGTTGAACTTTTAAGTGTCAAGGCTGGTAAAAGAATCTAGACATGGGAAGCAGATGTTTTATTTGAGAAATTGAATTTGTACTGAAATAAAACTGTATTTCAGGTGTGGATCCATCCCTGCAAGCAGAGAACCGAGTCTCAGGCTCTTCACAAGCTACTGCTGCTGTATGTAAACAGCAGAAATCCCGTTCCACCAACTCAAGGGATGAGCGCTTTCGATCTGGTAAGAAAAAGCTAAAATATCAGGTGTCTTAAGAGGAAAAGTGTACCAGAAATGTAGTGCCTACACCTGAAGAAAAAGTTGGAAGTGCTTTGGAAGAAGGGAAGAGCTAATGAGTATTTTTCAAGTAGCTTTTTGTATTTCTGTACATGAGTGGTTTTGTTTGAATCCAGAACAGAGGAAATGCTATGACAGAAAGAAATTGTAGATATGCCTTCTGATGCTTTTCCTATTGTGAATTTTGCACCATGCTTAACAATTTTTCTCTTGTTTGCTGTTTGGGTTTCCGAACTGTAGAACAGTTATTTAAACATTTAGAAATCTACTGCGTGGGTGTTGTTGGGGGTGTTGTTGGTTGGTTGGGCTATTTTGTTAAAGGAAGGTTATAGGATTATCATTTACTGTAGCTCACTTTCAAATATTTCCTGGTTTAAAGCAAGTGCACAAAAAAGGGAAATGTCACAATGGATATTCTACTTAATTTTAAATGTGCACCACTGTGACAACCTGTTATGGAAACTTCCATGAAAATATCAATATCCTCATCACATCCTGTTTCCATTGTTACTTTTTAGGTGGTTGAAGTACAGTGTTTCCCTGTGAAATTCCTTGTCACAATAGTGAGAAAAGGCATGTGTTTGGAAGCTTTTCTCTCTTATATACCTTTGGACCTTTCAATGGAAATTTTTCTGTTTGTTTTCCAGGGTAATTATGTGTCTTGGGTTTGGGGATGAGAAATGCAAGTAATGACATGCACTGCACATCCTTAATATGTTACTGATCTTCTGTCACCTTGCTTTGCAACTGCTTGGACATAGTGGTTATTGCGTCATATTTGCATTGCTGACATTTAAAACCTTGCTCCAGAAATGGAGCTGATATGCCTGTATGGATGAGACTTCTTAAAGGATGAGTGAGGATGAATGAGACTTCTTAAAGATTCTGAGGATATATATGGGCTCCTAGGAAAGATGCATGTATTCAGCTATGTGAAGAAGAAACTTCTGAATGTCAGAGAAGATGACATAGTATCAAAATTAACTAAATTATGTGTTTAGAAATACATACAAATTGGTAATTTAAAGTTATTTTTGCATTGCAAATGTATTATCACTATAATTCTACTGTTGAATATATACCAGGAAAAAAACCCAGATTTAGTGGTTGAATTATAGCCATGATTTCCATGTTACTTTGTGACCAAGTAAATCCCAAATAAATTACAAGCAGAGTCATGAATATGACAGAAATTAATTGATCTAAAGTAGCACATGATGTTGTTAAACTGCAGGAATAAAATCTGCAAAAAGAGCACAATGGGGAATATGTGGAAACCATTAGATGAGAGAGCTAGGAGAGAGCAATATGCTGTATACAGAGACAATTTTCCTGTCTCAGAACCTCAGATATCCTTGGTGCAAACTAAATAGAATACTTAAAAAAGCAAAGAAACAAAACACGAAAACAGCCCTGCCATGCTCCTGGTATTGTTTGGGGGACATTTGTCATAGGGCTTACTAGTCTTACAGTGCAAAACGTGTAGAAGTGGGTGGATATTAACAAGTTCAGCTACAAGACTTGTTTATGTGGCTTTTAAATGTTGGTTTAACTGTCGGTGCTAATTGTCTGTGCTTCCTCTTTTCCTAGAGTTAATGTTTCTATGGCCTTGTTGATTTTAAAATTCTGTAAATGGACTTCCAGTGATTCTGAATTACTGCTTGCTGTCTCCTCAGTCTAGAGCTCAGCCGGTATTTTTACATCTCAGTAGGAGTATTTCTGAATGACCCTAAGTGTTCAGGCAATCCTGCCAGGGGGCAGTTATTCAAGATGAAGACTGGTGTGTAGGGGTTTTAGGTCATTTCTTGTACTTACTCACTGGCCAGTGCCAAAACCATAGGTAGTACTTCATGAGGTCCTCTGTGGTTTCCCATCACTGCTCTGCTAACATATGTTTCATTAAAAAATTCTTGCCTAGAATGTATTCTTGGCTCTGAAATTTAAACTCTTAGGGGAAAAGTTCTTAGTTGTAACGTGTAATTGGATTTCTTTTTCCCCATTAGTGATATATGACAGGGTTTAGTGTATCAAAACCAAATATTTGGGTGGTATCAAAACCAAGCAGTGATGGTTTTGTTTGACTTGATTTAGGTTAAACTTAAATCTATGAAACACAATGTAGATACAGCTTTCAGAAACAAGTATTTTTCCCCTCTTTTTGCTCTAATTTTTAGAAAAAAAATCTTCTGATTTATTGCATTAGTGTTTCTCTTTATCTCAATGTAGAGATAGACTGAAAGAAAAATACAAGGTGTTTGTTGCATTTGTTTTTACTCTGAAGGTTTTTGCTTCACAAAGCAGTCCCATTTTATCTGAGAAATTCTAGCTACGCTAAAAGCATTTTCTTCTTAAAGAAAAGTCCACCACCGTCAGCTTGAAATGTTGTTACCTTTTTAAATTTCCTTATATGTTGACACAAGTTACCTGCTGCAAAGGTTAAACAGCTTTAGGCTATAATAGTGAGTACTATTGCTGCTTCTAGCAATTGCATGCCTTGTTTATTCTTCAGACTTTCAAGGGGAACGGGGGTGTGTGTTCTTTTACCATTTTTTATTTCCTTCCAACCTTTGTTTATTTTTTCCTTTCTTTGCATCTCATCAGTTCTGCTATGTCCTTTTCAAGAGTAGCTGATGAGGATGGAATGCAATTTTTCCTAGAACAGAATCTCTTTCTGGAGCAATTATAGTTATCTTAGAATGATCAACATAAATTACTTAAAATAAGCAAGTGAAACAATTTTACCTTTTTATGTGATTAATCTGTCATTTCCTAGCTCTAAGCACCTTTTTTAATAGTTACCCAGAATTGTTGTCCATTTAAATTAACTGTAATTTTTATCATCCACAGTTTTTTGTCTTCAAGCAGTAAAAAAATTTCAAAAAAATTACCAAAAAATTTCCAACAGTGAATGCCATCAAGAAATACTGTAGGCTACTAAAATACCTGATTTCCCAGCCCAGCAGTTAATGTCACAGCCTTTAACTAGGTTTTCGTTCCGTTAAATGGTGACAGTGTGATAGAGAGAAATGCAGAGCTTTTGCAAGTATTCAGCAATGAGAAGCGCTTAGACCCTCCTGCCCTCTGTCCAGCAGACCCTCAGTGATGGGTGTATTGCTGTTGCTGCTGGCTTTTCTTTCTGGGTATGTGGTTTCTGATGTCTTCTCCTGTGTTCAGTCCCACCGCTGCCTGGTTTTGGGTCAGAACACCAATGAGTTAGCTGGTAAGCCTTTAGGGTGTCTGAAAAAGCTTTCCTGGCACATATACGTTCTCTTTCCACTCTTGCACTTTTTTCTGGTTACTGTTCTTCAGCCTGTTGGATGTATAGCTGTAACACACAGCCTGTTCCCCCCACTTGCCTGGAACAGGATAGAGAGATGCATTTGGGGAGCTGCTCCAGATGAAGAACAAATCTGCTCAGCATGCAGCAGTGATGCCTGTACAGCAGCCTGCAATGTACAGCATGTCCGTCCCCCTTTTTTCCTTTTGTCCATCC
This sequence comes from Podiceps cristatus, assembly GCA_000699545.1. Lineage (NCBI taxonomy): Eukaryota > Metazoa > Chordata > Aves > Podicipediformes > Podicipedidae > Podiceps > Podiceps cristatus. Next base: position 8,175 of record JMFS01036098.1, read on the forward strand.
CCCTTTTTTCCTTTTCTCCATCCCCCATTTTTTCCTTTCATAGAGCTTGATTCCAAACTGATCCCCTGTGCTCTGCCAGTCTTCCTAGAGTCATATTAGCTTTTCAATTATTTTTTTTTTTTCCCCCCCCCGACAATCCTTGTCACGTGGATGCAATCAAATCAGACACTAGTTTGCAGCAGCCATTTGTAGAGGCCGACAGTTCTGGCTGCTTTAGCTGCTGGTATTTGGAGATGTGCCAGCAGAAGGGAAACTAGTCAACCTACAAATTATTATTTTTTTTTCTTCAGACTACTGTAGAAATTCTTCCTCCTGTGCTGAAGGCAAGAACAAGAGTCAGAGGCTGATAAAGAAGCAGAGGCTACAAATGGGAAAGAAAAATGCCCTTCCAATAGCTGGAGGGTTTAGGGTGTAAGAGTTTAGGTGATTTATAATCCACAAACTATTTCTTAGTTTTCCTCCCCCATCCTTTCTTAAGGACATGTAGAAGGAAAGCAAATGAGAATTGGTAGATAAAATAGAAAAGATTATGTGGTTTTCTACACCAGAGGATGGAAAAAACATTTTGAATCCATAATGAATTATTGATGATTGTTCGCAGCTTAATAAAGTGCAGCAACATAGAACTATCTTTTCAAGACTTTTTCTTCTGCTTTTGGATGGCAGCATATGTTTTTTTTCTCAGTTTGATATGTGTAATCTTCATGTTAATAAGATGCTGGGCTTGCTGTTCATCTTTGCGTTCACTGTTGAACATTTGTGTTCCTTGTTCTCAGAAATATGATGTGATACAGATCACACTTGATCTGATTTTAATGACTATTTAATATGCTGAACAAAAGTGAAGTTCTTACACGTTAGATCAGTTTCACAGTAAATTTTTAAGAATTTAGTAATAGACAATGGTAGTGAGCTGCTTTTTGGAATTCCAAGATCCAATTAAACTTTATAGTAATTTATGAATTTTTGTACCCTAAATGTTCTGCTGCTTTAAAATTATTTAATTCCTTTTGCTTTTTTAGTGAAGTCTGTTTTACTGTGTACATAATGTAGAAAAAGCTCTTAAAGGAAACGTGGAGTTAGGAACAAAGCGTTCCAGGGATGTGAAACCAATTACTTATTTGGCTGAGAGAAGATGGTCCTACTCAGTTTTTATCCAAGGACAAGATATTAAAAGAAAAATTTCAAGCTGTAAGTAGCTCTTAATGAGTACAGAAGGAACTGATGAATTAGATCAGCACTATAAAAATAAAACATGAAACAGAATAAAAATTTATCCTAACTCTTCTGGTTGCATTTTTATCACTTAATCTAGTATTTTCCAGGTTTTGGGGTGGGAGTAGGAGGGCTAGAGGAGGAGGTGGTGCTGATTTTGCCCTGTGGAAATGGAATAAAAAGTAGTTCCCATGCTTGCTACCACAAATGTGTGATGTTACGACCTGTCCCACTCTACTTTGTTAAAATGCCTCAACACGCCCTTGCCTCAAGCTAGTCCTTTCCATTCCCTAAATATACAGCTAGCTAAGAATGCTTTCTTTTTTTTTTATCTGCAGCATTAATGAATGAGGTAATAAATTTATATGCAAACTAGAAGTATTTTGTGTTATGTTCCCCTTCCTTCTACCAGATGTATCAAAAATGTCTTCTAAAATATCTATAGATACATGCATGGTTGCAGTGAATGCATCTAAATAGTCACCATCTTTTTTTAAAACAAACCATGCAGCATGATTTTGGCTGAGGGTTCTGCTCTGGAAATGTGTCCTGTAGAATTTGCATTTTGCCCCTAACTTTTAAGGCTATAAAAATAACCTTTAATTCAAGTCTATGGATAGCAGTAATGTCCTTGCTGCATCTAAGTAACACAGCAAAACAAGAAGTGTGTGGAGTTCTGCTTAAACTGTCTGGAGTTTTGTGAAATTAAGAGGTTTTCTTCTGGGTATCCGTGAGAGTAATCTTCAATGGTGGACATTTACAAGAGTGGGGGGAAAAAGTCCAAAACTAAAGATCAGGAGAAACCAAGACTTGACAAAAAGCAATAGCTTAGATGTGGGGAAGGGAGGCAAGGAGACATAGTGAGAGGGTAATGAAAGGACAGCAACAAAAATCTAATATGGTTCCCAGTATTTTTTTTTAAAAAAAAAGTTTTAAGTGATTTTTGAAGTTTTTTTTCTCCTTCATAACAGCATTGTCCTTGAACCTCACAGGTTAGTTGCACAAAAAGTTCGAATTTGAAACAAGCATCTACCTAGTAAATTCCTAAGCCTTGTAAGAACACACTGGTGATATAGTATACTTGCATATATACATATTTTATATATAGCACGGAACAGATTATCTAGGGGGAAGCCACAGACTTGAAAAGTGACATGGTTACAGCAAAGAACAAGGGCTTATTTTGATTTTTCTGATCCATTTGGCCAGGCTGAAGGAAACGGCTTGTTTCTCATTTAGACCTGTGACTAAGAGAGGTGACTTCCTGATTTTTCCTTAAGGGTGGGTTGGTTTTTTTTTCTGGCATTTCTCTTAAAGGCGCTGTGGTCTTCTGGTGCTGGGGTTTTGACTTGCTGCTTATGATCTTGTATATTGTGGTGAATTGTGTTGCATAGTCAGGGACCAACAGTTAGAAGACTGCAATACATGGTGTGAATATGCTTTGGAGCAAGGCAAGGGGTTTTTTGTGTGGAAACGGAACAGTTTTCATCTAGCATATGAAAAGATGTCACATTAAAGCTATGGTGATTTTTATCTGATATACTTAAGTTCTGAAAGAAAATCATACAGAGTTAGAAATACCTTGCACGAAACCTTCTCTGGCGAGGTTATGCTTCTGAGTTTATGGGCAGCTCTTGTGATCTAGTTTTGAAATGGAAAATTGAATAGCTGTCCCCAAGTGTCCAGTGTTTATCCAGCGTCTTGGGACTCAGCTGCCTTTGGAAAGTGTTTTGTGCCAAGACTTCCTCCAGGTTCACGTTGATGTGCTGTGCTTTGCTGTTTCATAGCCTTTCGTTCTCTGGGATGCTCCAAAATTTTTGTTAAAATGTATACTGATTAGCTTTCCCCTGAGCATCTCTTGCTTTGTAAAAGTTAACTGGAATTGATCAGCATATTTAAAATAAATTAGGAAGAAGCTTGTGCTGAGAGTGACCAAAGCACATTCAGAGCTAGTACCAGAAATGGTATGGAGCTTTACCTTGAGTCTTCAATAATGTTAATCTCGATAGGTATGGGGCAGAGAAATTACTTCTTTTTTTAACGTGTAAATTGTGTAAGTGTATGTATGTCATGTATCTGTGTTCTATACAAATCTGTTAATCTGTTCCGTATTTGCAGCCTTAGATGGATACGTAATGAAGGAATGCATTTTTTTCTGAATTGAACAGTTTTATTCTGTAATTCTTATATAGCAGCTTCTATGTAAAAGAAAAGTAGTAAGACAAATGCATAATCACAATACTTGCTTTGAGGCCCTTTGTAGCTATATGTAAGTGTGTACATGCTGTACTTGTTTTTTCATGAGTTTGGATCTCGGATGATAAGTAAAACTGTATTTTTGGTCTGCCTCATTCCTCTTTGACATCTGTTCACGTCTCATGAATTTTCTTTCTACATAAGTTTTAGCTTTTGACACAATTGAAATATATATGTCAAAGAGAAAAATCTGCTGAAGGCAATTTAGGATTATCTGAATACATTAAATTTTATCTGTGGTGTGGTCTTCATTGAATGCTAAATTGCTCTTTAATCTCAATTTTGGCTTAAATAAGAAAAGTTAAAATATTACCCGATGAGTATATTAGGGTTTTGCTTTCAGGAGAGTGAACACAGTTTGTGTCTCTTCCCTAATTCTTCACATGCGTTTAGCCTCTTCTTTCTGTTTTTTCTTACTCGCATTCTTTTGAAAGAGCTTCAAGTATGCAATTTTCATTTCTTTTCCCATTGTAGGTTTTGAAGGATGAGTTCAGTTTACAGTATCTGCATTGAAATTCCCCCCCTAAATAAAAAAAATAAATCCTAGCTCAGAACCAATGTGCTAGGTATTCTGTAACTTCAGTATTGATTTTCAGGGTGTTCTTCCTAAATGATGCTTGCAAAGCGTTTTCAAGCTTATTTCATGAGGAAAATATGTCGACTTGACCCTGCTTATATCCTCCCTTAAGGTTTGAAGCCATTGCTTCCGAACCGAATTTGAGTGGGAGACAGGCGTATTTATTCAGTCCCGCTAAACACTGTTGAAGGAGAAACAAATGACAGAGTTATCACAGCTTCAGAATTGAAAACCATGTTGCTGTAGTTTAGTTTCAGACTTTGTGCTTCTCCAAGAAGTGTGTGCTCTGAAACTGAGAACCTGCTCCTTTCTCCAAGCTAAGCAGTTGGGCTAAACAGGACTAAAGCCATCAAGCCGTCATGTGCGATTCAGCCTTTGGATTCGAGCTGTAAAAGACAGCATTGATGCTTTCTATGTTTTCAGAAAGACATAATGATTAAACTTAATGTCTCTAACATTATTTTTGTTTTCCTTATAGATGTCCACACTGAAGCAGTACAAGCAGCACTTGCAAAATACAAAGAGAGGAAAATGCCCATGCCTTCAAAAAGACGGTCTGTTCTTGTGCACTCTTCGGTAGAAACGTACACACCTCCAGGTATCTATTGAGTTAATATATATAAATCTTGCCAGGTGACTGTGATAGCAAAATATAAAAAGCAAATGCTTTGTTCTGCTAAGTTGTAAGTATGTTGCAATATACTTGTCTATATTCGTGGCTGTGTTTCCTGATAATCAGGTGTCAGTTGGGTTTATTCTTTTGTCTTTCCTCAAGATTTTCAGTGTCTCGTCTAGAGATGCTGTAGCTGCTAAAGGTACACTTGAAAGCAGTAATAGGGTGAGCAGTTGTCCTTCATGCTTTAAGTGTGTTCTCTTGTGTAATGCCTTGCTTGGAAGGAGATAACCTTGGCAAGCACGTCAGAGCTGTAAATACCTTATTTCATGTTGCATAAGATGCTTTTTTTAAGAGCTGAAGAAAATGTCAGAGCATTAAGTTGCTGCATTAGCTTGCAGAACGCTCATCAGATTGTTTCAACCGAGCAATTTAGAACATTCAGAAAATCATATGATATAATTGTTCAGATTGTTTAGGCCGGAATGCTTTCTGTGGTGTGTGGGTGGTTGTGGGGTTTTTTTATTGGGGGGTGGGGGT
>JMFS01036099.1:0-17926 GCA_000699545.1 Podiceps cristatus
GTGAGCGGCTGCGTGGTCCAGTTACCTTTTGAGAGTAAACCATGACACACATCATTTGCATAATGTAAAAAGATGTGCTAAAGTTCTCCTAAAATGCTTACCAGTTTTTCATGGTGCATAGGATTTGTCTTCAGGAGATGATGATCAAAGCTTCCATGTTTGAATTTCATTATGAAGCCAAAACACAGACTGAATTTCCCTGGGTTTTTTTTAGTATTAGCAAAAAATTGCAATGAATTATGGTTCTCATGGCATTCATAGCAAATATGATGTAATTTTATGATCAAGAACTCACAAAAATAGTTTTGGTTGTCACTGTTACTATGCAGTAGAGTGAACCAGCAACCAGAGTTCAGCCATGCATCCTAATGGGTCAATCAAAATTCCTCTGGACATCGCTGTAGCCAGGATTTCACCTAACGTCCTTAAGACGTGAGTAAAAACATCATATGAGTAAAAGGAGATCTCTATTTCTGTTATGGTAATTTAAAAGGTCTTTATAAGAAATATATGATAATCCTTCATTAAGTTAACTCTAAGTACTTGAAATAAAAGCCCAATATCTAATTTTAGAAATAAGTACATGTGAGAAGATGACAATGTAGTTACTGCAGATCTGCCTTCCCATAAATCACCTAAGTAGCAACCTGTTTATTCTGTATTTTTAAATAAACACCATATCTCATGAGCAGAAACAATTATAAAACAGTCACACTTCCATGCAGCTTTATTAGCTAGTTCACATCTATGAAAGATTGTAGTCTGAAAGCAAACTAATTATCTTGCTTAAAATTTAAATAAATACATTATAAAATAAAAACATATATTGAGCTTATTTCATGTAAAAGCTTGTATATAAACAAGATGGTTTAAATAATAAATGGTTTTAATAAGCAAACATTCACTCACAAGAAAAAAAATTGACAATTAGTGAAGAGCACAGAATTACAGTGTGGAATTCAAATGGTGTGGGTGTTTCTAGCAAAAAAATCCAGTCTGGCTTGAATGAAAAGAAGCAGAATCTGTCTCTACTTCTGACAACTCTCTATCATGCAAATGAAGAAAAAACTTTTTTTTCAGTTTATTTTTTCTTTCTTTTTTTGTCTTCCTCCTTGTCTATGTATATTATTACATTTTAATAACAAGATATCTTTCTTACATTATCTACAGAACTATTCTCAGCTGGCACCTCTAGATGATACTGTAATACTAAATGATATTAATGACTTTAACATTTTTCAAGAATTTAAATATGGCTACAAAAATAAATGTGCAGAAACAGCTTGTCTTTGCTCAATGCACTGTGCATTTGTTCAGCCAATAATAAAAACTATTTACTTGAAAGTACTGACACAACTGAAAGAAAGGAAGATCTCAGTGACATTCAGTGAAAAGGACAAGAGGCAATGGACATGAACTGAAATACAGGAAGTTCCATTTAAACAGAAGAAAAATCAGTTTTTAACTGTGAGTTGGGTAAGACACTAAACCAGGCTGCCCACAGAGGCTGTGGAGTCTCCATCTTTAGGGACATTCAATCTCCAACTATATACAGACCTGGGCAACCTGCTTTAGCTAGCCCTTTTTTAAGCAGGGAATAGCACTAGAGGTGTCATCACACTTCAGCTGTTGTGTGATTGTGTGACTCTGTGTTTGGTTCATGCTGGTTAAATTTTATTTATCTTAAAATTTCATCTAAATTTTGAATATTTAATTTCCTTTAAGTTTAATACACTTCAAGCTGGACATCAAAACTTTCTAAAGACCACCCTTGAAGTCTACAGATTTTAGGCTCAGAATTATATCTTTGGCTCATCTTTTCCATGGTTATTTATCTTGACATCTTACTCAGGTTACAATAAGTGTATGGTCTTCCTCACATCTAATTTCTTATCTGAAGGTAGCCATTCTGATGAACTTTGCTTATCTTCCTCCCACCCAGGAGAGCATTATCTTACTTTCCTTTATGGCAGCAAACACCCTTTATTCACCAAGCTGTCATCCTAGGTTTACAAGTATAATGGATTTACCAGAGAAATACTTCCACAGACACCCTAAAGACCATGTCTTTACTGCAGACATTGTGGTTACGAGTTAGTGTACAAAGATCTGAGCCACCAAACCATCTACTTGAAGAACCAGAAATAAACTAAGCACTGTAGGATTTTATTTAGAAGGGACTCCAGAACCTATGGGTTAAGTGGTGCAAGATCTGGGATTGTCTATTTTCCTAACTCTATCCTAAAAGGACATCATTATTTGAACTAAGAAACGGAGAGGCTTTGTTGCAACCACGGGAACAGCAGTAGCATCCCGCCATGGGTTGAGCTTGGTGGGCTGCCAGACACCCACCCAGCTGCTCTCTCACTCCTCCTCAAAAGAACAGGGAGACAAAAAGAGTGGAATGGCTTGTAGGTTGATATGAAGACTGGGCAATCACTGTACTCAGTCTTTATTACCACTTCATTGCCTGAGAATGATTCATCTGGTATAACTGAGGTGTCCATCTTGGCTTGAACTGAACAGCTTGCAGGGGATGAGCCTGAAACTGAGACTTGAAGCGCAACTCACACTTGAAGATTAACTTTCCAGCTCCTTAAGTAAATTGGATGATCCTTGATCTAAAAGTTATATGACATCTGTTGTTATACTTTGTGTTGCTTTATAAGTTAAAGAGGTGGCTTGATACACTAATACGAAATCCGACACAGAAAAATACACACACAGAGTACAGTCACCAATTTTTGTCAGGGTGGTAAAAGTATACCATGTGAAGGGTATTTTCCATCTTTGATCTCTAAAATAAAATTTTATTTTTGCACTTTACTTGCACAACTTGATAGTGATAGCAGCTTCCTTTTTACCTTTATGCTTAGCTTGCCCTAATTAAGAGGAGTAGTATTCAGCACACTATTTTTCTGTTCTTCAGATCCCTTTGTTAAAAGGCTGCCCCCCTAAGGTTCTCCATGAAAAGTGAAGGCTGTAGTCTGATGCTTTTTCGCATCTTACTCTTTTCTTTATCAGAGTGAAATATGTTGGGTAGATTGGTTGTTGCTGTGCTAATCATCACCAGCTGTTCATAATCGTCTAACAGTTACAGGTGCAGCAGTTTGCTACTGTGCTGTAGGCCTCCAATCTGCTCTTCTGAAACAGCTCAGCAACAAAAACTTTTTTCTCTCCTTTGTAAATACTCAAGGAACTCATCTGAAAGGCTTTTTTTATGCAAAATACATTATCCTCTTCAATCTCTCAGTTGTTTTTTTATTCAGGGAAGAAGGATAGTAAGTTAAGCAATCATGGTGACTTGATAAGAAATGCCAATCACTGTGTGTCCTGCTGGATAAATATGTTTTGTCACATGTCATTTCTTGTCTGCTTGTAGGGGCTCTGACAGAGGAAATTGAAGTAGTATTTAAAGCATTCAATCCTTCTCCTCATCATAAAGGTCCATAGCAATGCAGAAAAATGGTAAACATGAATAAAGAAAGTAGGTATATAAATCAGAAGATAGATTAATAGAAGAGAGAAGCAGATAGATTCATATACTAATAGATTAATCCTCCAAGGAATATGATGGTAAAATTTATCTTCCATTACTGGTTATTCTAGCCAACCTATGAAACAAAGTATTATCTGTTCTCTGTGCAGGGAAAAGAGATGCTAATGGCTAATTTTATCGAAGTAATATACAACACAATGTATCCACTTTATCATATCTGACAATTTTAGGTGTGCTGCTGGCCAGTAACATCCCAATCCAGTTGAGGACTAGGGAAAAAAAGAAACAAACAAACAAACAAACCAAACAAAAAAAACCACTACAAACCAAGAAAACACAAGGTATATAAATGAGAAACGTAAAAGGAGTATTTGTGTAAGCCCACAAACCAAGAAAACACAAGGTATATAGATGAGAAACGTAAAAGGAGTATTTGTGTAAGCCTAAAGTAAAGGGAAATATGAAATGTCCTGTTATACCAGAGAGACTGCCTTAATCTTTGCTTTGCATTTTTGTTGGTGGTGTTTTGCTGTGTTTTGTCTCCTAGACATACTTTTAAAATTGAGTATCAAACTCTCTATAACTGTAATTCACTTAGCTGAATGCCAGATTTTTCTACTAGAAATCCTGAGAACACTAAACAGAATGAGAAGCAAACTAGACCTACAGGATCATCAGCTGTCACTGAAGATAGGATAAAAAATCCCACAGTTCAAATGAGCTACAGGTTTTTTTCCTTTGTTGCTTGCTGAAAACAACACAGAAACTGAAAGAGCAGAGAGGGTAGCTGACACCAACAAGAAGTCGAAGTATTTCAAGAAATGGATAGTGTATGGAAAGTCTCATTTAAAAAAAAGAAAAAAAAATTACAACAGCAAGAAATTCAGTCTAGGATCTAAAATTCTTTCATCCATCTGTCACTAATTAAAAAGAATGTCAAAGAACATATGGTCATGAAACTACAGGGAGTTAAAAAAGAAAATCAAAGGAGCTGCACTAACTGTGCACCTAAATAACAGTTTTCAGTACATGCCTGACAAATCCCCTGGAAAGGTAGATAAAGGGTAGGAGGGTGACTTAGAATGAAGGACCACAAAGAATTTGACTGATATGACAACTTTTTTTTACCTTTTCTGATACTACAGATTGTAGAAGTGATGAAAAACTTCCCTTGGAAAACACAATGGAGACAGGCTGTGAAGGAAGCCAGACACCTTCTGTTAGTTTGTATGTCAATGTTTTCCATGAATATCGTCCTTTCATAATCACTTTTGTTGATCTTCTCTTCCTCTAAATTTTACTGACTTCTGTATTAAAAATCATAATTGACTTTTCCTATGCCACTCCATAAAATTCATTATTAAAGAGTGTAGTTTTCAAGAACTGAAAACCTCTTACTTTTTCAATAATAATAGTCTCTTATGTCTTACAGATTGAACAGAAAAATTCGAAAAAAGTATGCAATATTTTGGTATAATAAATAACATTATGTGAAATTTATTAGACTAGGAATATTAAATGATTTTTTTTTTATTACCACCACTTACCATATACAGAATCTATTTCAGTAGTCACATATCATTCTCTCTTAGTAGTTTGCATAATGGTGTTTATTCTTTAACATCATAATCATACCTTCCTCATAATTCAATCTTATTGCAGTATGAGTTTTATATGGGAGTATTGCAATTTATCTTTTCTGCTTTTCCTCCTCAAAGTGATTTTACACTCTTTTTCTTATCAGTCCCTTTTCCATGTTCATCCATATTCCGACTAATTCTCCTTTTTCTCTGGCAGAACTTCTTTTTGAGGGAGGAAGCATGGAGTAATTAAGCCATGACAGTCTGCAAGAAGTGTGTCTTTATCAAAAACTTTTTTTAAAAAAAAACACTCATCACTCAAAAAGCACTTCTTTTTCTATCCAAAACTCTTTCTCTGGAGAAGTCCTTTCAATAAATTTTTCTGATTTTAAATCAAGTAAATAAAAGCTTCAAAAACATAAAAAGTAACCATCTTCTTTTTTCAAAACATTCTTGTTCTTAATAATACTGAAAAAACATATAAAAGATCATTACTAAAGTGAAAGATTTTAAAATGCTTTGTACATGAACTTTTCTGTAAAATTTTTATTCATGAAATGTAATGAGCTGCAGGGGTTTTTTCTCTATTTAGGAATTGCTTCCAAAATTTCCAGAAATCTAAGTTGTGAAGATTTCTCGCAGCTAAATATATTCATATATAGCAGAGCCCTTCCTACATGTACCCATTCCTCCATTATCCACAGATTACTGGAGGCTGGGAAAGCATATATAAGGAGTGAGTGAGAAGGGAAGATACCACATACATTTCCTCCGTTCTTGTACACTTCTGTAGGTATCTCGTGCTGGTAAACAACATTTCAGACAAGACATATCTTTGATCTGATTCAATACAGCTATGATTATCCACTTGTGCTCTTGTTTTGAGATAAATACCACAGGCTTGAAGAAGACAAAACACAAAACTTACTAGTTTGAATTAGAGCATGGAAAGCCGCCCACAGCCTTTGTACCAAACATTTTAGACTCATAGAATCATAGAACCATAGAATCATAGAATGTTTTGGGTTGGAAGGGACCCCCAGAGCCCATCTAGTCCAACCCCCTGCAGTGAGCAGGGACACCATTACCCAGATCAGGTTGCTCCCTATAGCTTCCCCTATACATTCTTAAAAATTCCAAAATTGAAATTGTGCTGAAAATAATTTCCAGTTGCTGTCTTTTAGTCTGCCTTTACCTCCTAAATTCCTTCAGGGTCTTTATCATCGCTGTAACATGAGACCTTCACATGCCTTCCCATCTACCTAGGTTGTTTTATAAACTAAAGAGGGAAGGAAGGTCTTCCATGGGAAGTTCAGAAGAAGAGGTTAATTTAATTTCTTCAGTGTAGTATCTCCATTTCCACTGACTGTATGGTTCTGTCTGCACTGTCTCTGATACAGAGACACTGGGCCAGAGCCCACTGGGCCAGCTGGCTCGGTTTAGGAGAAAGATGGGTCAGCAAAGGTGGCCAGATCACACACAGACCATAAGGGGGGATATAGAAGTGCACTACTCCTTGATATAGTGTGATGGTTTTAGCTAGGATAGAGTTAATTTTCTTCAGTGTAGCTTGTATGGGGCTTTGCTTTGGATTTGTGCTGAAAATAGTGTTGATAACACAGGGGTGTTTTCGTTACCACTGAGCAGGGCTTACCCAGAGTCAAGGCCTTTTCTTCTCCTCACCCCACCCCACCAGTGAGGAGGCTGGGGGGGCACAAGGAACTGGGAGGGGACACAGCCGGGACAGCTGACCCCGACTGACCAGAGGGATATTCCATGCCGCCGCACCATATGGCATCATGCTCAGCATATAAAACTGGGGGAAGAAGAAGGAAGAGGGGAAGTTTGGAGTTTTGTCATTTGGCTTTACAAGTAACCGCTACATGTGACGGAGCCCTGCTTTCCTGGAGATGGCTGAACACCTGCCTGCCCATGGGAAGTAGCAAATTAATTCCTTGTTTTCCTTTGCTTATATGCACGAGCTTTTCTTTACCTATTAAACTATCTTTATCTAAACCAACAAATTTTCTCATTTTTACTCTTCTGATTCTCTCCCCTATCCCAGCGTGTGGCGAGTAAGTCAGCAGCTGTGTGGTTCTTAGTTGCAGGCTGGGGTTAAACCATGATATATAGAAATATTGCTACTCTGCTCCTAAGCTTCCTTGTCTGGAGAATTATTTCTTTCATCCCACAGCAAACCCTTGATTTTCCCTGATTTGTAAACCCTGATTTTCACTGGTGTGAATCCCAGATCCCAGAACTGTGACAATGAAGACTACTCTCTATAACACACCCTGTGGAAACTTACCTTCTACCTCCCAAGGTAGTCTTTGCTACTTATGTTTCACTCTGATAAATAGAATAACTTGTGCTTGTGCTTCCTTATTCTCTCACTTAAAGGCGTGTTTTACAGATTAAGAAATATGTTTTCCACCATCCTCTGAACCCTGCTCATAGTCAAGCACAACTAACACTGACCTCATCATCAGAATTTTTTCCTAATAATACATAAATTGCTTTCTGCAACTGCACAGATTACTTGAAGCTTGGTCCTATGCATCTCATCAAAAAACCAATTTCATCCTGTATTTGAAAAATTAGTAAGATTCTCAGATGTACCTGAGATTTGTGAAAATGGAACCTTTTGGCTTTTGAGAGATGTGTTCAGCCTTGAAGAACCAAGGTCTAAATTATTTTCTTCCACAAGTGTACTTCAAAACAGAGTAGTGCATATGCATGAGAGTTCAAATACTCTGATTATTGAAAAAGAACAATTAAATAAGCATCAGGTTACAATTAATTTTAACTAAATTTCTGGCTGTGGTATGGGGAAGTTGGAATTATACTTTTTTTAACAGGTTTCAGTATGCTTTTAAGCCCTACTGTGTTTATTTTAATGTCAAAACAGAAAAGATGGGGGGAAAATGGGGCAGAAAGAGGAAAAATTAAGGGGAAAAATCCAGAATGTAAATAAAAAAACCTCTAAATTTAAAAATTATATCTATGTTGTACTCCTTTTTTTTTTTTTTTTTTTTTTCAAATCTCCCTGTCCTTTAGCTTTTGTATTGGTTATTGCTACAGTGAATGACTAGAAAGCAATTGAATGGGTAAGTTTCCAACCAGACCATTAAGGCATATATGTAAGAGTCACGAGGTAATTAGTACCCTCTTTGCTCAGATATCTGCGATTAGAGACAGGATTCAAGAAGTACTAACAATGGGTAAGAGTAGAGTCAGGGATTTCTAGAGAGAACTCAACCTCTATAAACTGTGGGACCCAAGAAGCTGCACCCAAGGATGCTGAGAGACCTAGCCAATGTCCTTGAAAGTCACTCTCTGTCATCTTCAACAGGCTGTGGAGATTGAGGAAGATCCCTGATGACTGGAGAAAAGCACATGTCATACCCATCTTTAAAAGGTGACAATCCAGAAAACTGAATGCCAGCCACCTCAGTCCCAGGGAAAATCATGGAGTGAATCCTTTTGAAACACATTTCTGAGCACATAAAAAAGAAAGCAATTTGTAACAATTAGAATGAATTTATCACATGTAAATCATGCATGACTAACCAGGTTGCTTCCTGTCATAAGCTGTCTGGATTTGTGGCTGAGGGAGGTGTGGTAGATGTCATTTACTTTTATTTTTAGACAGGTTTTTGACATTGTCTCTCAAAATATTCTGTTATTCAAATTAATATGTCTGGGCAACCAGATGGATAAAGCCCTGGTTAGGTGCTCAGCCTCAGAGAGCAGTTGTTAAGGGAACGTATTTCATCTACAGAACGGTTACAAGTGTACCACAGATGTCTGTCTTGAGACCTTTCCTGTTTAACACCACATCCTGGATGGGGTGAACTCTCAGCAGCAGCAGATGACACCGAACTAGGGGAACCAGTTGATACTCTCAAAAGTAGAGGGCTGCCACTCAGTGAGACCTCGCAGACTGGAGGAATGGGTCAACAAGAACCTAATGAAATTCAAGAAAGATAAATGCAAAGCCCGACACCTGGGAAGGAAGAGCTTGCCCTGTGAGGCTCACAGCATCCTGGGCTGTGTTAGGAGGAGTGTGGCCAGTAGGTCGAGCGAAGCGATCCTTCCCATCTGCTCAGCACTGGAGAGGCTACACCTGGAGTGAAGTGTCCAGTTCTGGGTTCCCTATACCAAAGAGATATGGACCTACTGGAGAAACTCTAGCAAAGGGCCACTAAGAGGATTAAGGGTCTGGAGCATCTCACATGTGAGGAAGATGAATGTTAAGGGAATTTAATTTCTTCTCTGATACAATAACTCATGTTTTGATTACGTGCTAATGTTTTGATACCAGGGAGTTGCAGAGGTGGCTTCTGTGAGCAGAGATCAGGTGCTGCTGCCATGTCAGACAGAGCCAGCTCTAGCCAGTTCCAATGGACCTACCACTGGCCAAAGCTGAGCCCATCAGTGATGCTGGCAGTGCCTCTGTGATAATGTATTTAAGAAAGGGTGCAAAACACTGTGCAGCAGCTGTGAAATAGGTCTGAGAAAATGTGAGAGAAACAGCCCTGCAGACACGAAGGTCAGTGCAGAAGGAGGGGAAGGAGGTGTTCCAGCAGACACCTGCCTGCAGACATTGGAAAAGACCATGGTGAAGCAGGCTGTCCCTCTGCAGCCCATGAAGGACCCACGATGGAGCAGTTTGTTCCTGAAGGACTGCACCCTGTGGAGAGGGCCTACACTGGAGCAGCGGAACAGTATGAGGAGGAAGGGGTGGCGGAGACGAAGTGTTGTGAACTGACCACAAACCGTATTTCCCATCTCCCTCTGTACCACTCAGAGAGGAGGAAGTGGAAGAGTTGGGAATAAAAGAGTGAAGCTGAGTCTGTGAAAAAGAAGAAGAAATGGGAGAAAGGGATTTTTAAGATTGTTTTTCTGTGGGTTTTTTCCTCACTGTCCTACTCTATTTTTAATTGATAATAAATTAGTCTTCCCCAAGTCAAGTCTGTGTTGCCTGTGACAGTAATTCTTGAGTGATCTCCCTGTCCTTATCTTGACCCACAAGGTTTTTGGCCCCATCCTGTTGAGTAGAAGGAGTAAGAAAGCAGCTGGGTTGGCATCTGACTACCAGCCAGGGTCAAAACCCACTCATGATGTGGTGTTTCCCACTTCAATTTTTCTACCTTTTCACTACTTAGGCATTTTTCCTGTCAGTAGTCTCCTCTATTTACAAGGATACTGTTAAAGAGTCTTTTAGCTGTCAGTGGAGTAATAAATGTATTAAGAATAGATAAATGTCTAATTATAATAAGAAGTGTATATTCATCTGGATAACACACACTAAGCTCCTGCTATTTTACTTCCAGAAAAGTGGTCCCCATTACTTCAAGTAAGGAGGAATCTTTCTTCTCTAGATATAATCAGAGAATGCTATTGTTGTCATTGTTATCCACATTTGAAAGAGTGAAATAACAATTGTAACTGTGAAATAGCAAAGGCAATATTTTTATTAACAGACCAGGGTGTTGCACGATAGTGGTCATTGGCAGAACATAAAAATTTGGCAGCTAGTTTGTTTAAGTGGTTTTTCTGTTTCATTTTCATAGTGTTTACATATCCCATTGCTTTTTGGTGGGAAATTAATAGCATATTGAGTTGGATTTCTGGCTGATTTAAATAGGTGTGACTTGAGTGAAATGACTAATGATTCAATCCACCAGTTACAGATCTGGCCTTTTTTAATGTAGGTTGCTCTGTTTTTTACATTGGAAAAGCTGAGAATCCTCAATTGTCTATTGTCTCTTCAAGGTCTGGTTCTGTAACACAGCACATCAGCTCACATACAAATGTTTCACAATAATTATAAAACAAAGTTAATTCTCAGACTCTCCTAATCACCATGGTAACACACTCAGGCAAGCACAACTGAGAAATGGAGGTACATTGAAAGATTTTGTTTAAAAACGAAAGATCCAGTCCTGCTCCGAGTACAGAGAGGATTTTTGTGAGTATTTTTGTGGATAGTCTGCAAGTCTACTTGTCCTTCAGTGAAATAGCTCTGGAACCAGCATGTACTAGAAAGTAACAAGATGATTGTGTTTCCATTTCAAACATCCCAATAACATTAGCTTTCAAAATTCAACTTGAAAAGCATGTTCTTCTGACATTCACCAAGGTTTGTTAATTCACTGCTATAATTTGACTGGGGATAACCACCATTGTAGGGTTCAAAGCCAAGCTCTACTAATTTGTCTCCTTTGATAACAGTACCTTCTAATATAAAAGCTTTTTTCCCCACCTTCCGATGCTTTCCTTCTCAGTATATCCATGGATAATGTTGTTAGCCTCTCTTGACAGAACTAAAAAATTATTTTTATATACAATTCAGATAAGCAAGTACTTGTCTCTCATTGTAGTTACTCTAGTAACCTTTATCTCCACAAGACCCCTTTTCAAATCGACTTTTTACAAATAAAGAATGATCAGAACAATACACATTATACTGAATGAGCTTTCATCCTTCCCTAACACAATGGCACAAGAAGTTTGCTGCATAATTCAGCTGATGACACAGTGCTCTTCTATGCATGTGTTAAATTTAGCTGCTCCGAGTTTCTAACTATTTGTCCTCTCTGATGCTAATGATTTGTAACAGATATTCTTTTTGTTACTCTTGAACTGCCTGACTTTACAATTTATATGACCAGCGTTCATTTTGCATTTATTATTTCTGTCCCTAAACTATTCCATTTCACTAGTATGATATTCTAACTTTTCTGTTTGCTGAAAATTCCTCATAGGATTGCACCACCACCATGTCTCATAAATTTCTAAACAATACTGGTATCAATATCAGTGTTAGGGAAATATTTTTTAAGATATTCTGAAAAATTCTGTCCATACAAAAACCTGATCTAATGAGTTCTAGAACAGACACCTACCTATTGCAAGCCTAACTAAAAATGTTGTCCAGATTCTGTTTAATTTACAGAAATCTCTTCTCAAAATATTACGACATTAATAGACAAAGTTGCTTGTTGTGACTGCCTCTGTGATTTATATTTTTAAGGAGTGTAACAAACCCATCACAACTTGCTTACAGTCATACCTCCTAATGTACAATGTTCCTGAGATCTCACATGCTGTATCAGCAGCTCGTATTCTGTCACTACGTTGCCCACATGTCCTGCTTGGGTGAACAAATATTTCACTTGTGTCCCACTGGTTTAATTCATTTTCCTAGCTGGATTAGGTACAATAATTTCATTGTATGTACTGCTTGCTCTGCAGATATCCTTCTATATATGATTTCTTTCTTCTTTTCTGTCATCTTTCCTTTTTGTCCATGCTGTTCTTTTATACCCCTGTTGCTCTTTTATATGCAATTTTCCCATATTGAAACCGGTCCTGAAGATCACACAGAGGCTTCCATCCTTCTCTTCATTTTCTCTTGAACAAACACTCTCATGCATTGTGCTCCTTTTCTGGTACATTTTACCACTTTGTGTGAAAGCCTTCAATGGCCAGGTTTTCCTCCTTGCAGCAAACTCAGACCACATCATGATGTCTATATTTACCTGTTCCTTTTTTTTTTTTTTTTTTTTTGAAACATAAAAGGCAAAAAATCAATCTACAACAGAAAATCATCCCGTAGCCAAGACTACAGTTTTATAAATGATGGTCTTGTGCATTGAAGGTGAGTTTGAAATTTTCACTGTTTTTTGTGGCTGTTTGCAGGAGTTTATCACCCCCTGCCAATACAAATGTGAGTGACGATGTGCTCCAAACTGATTTTGCAAATCATTCTGTATTTAAAATAATCCTTCCTGCCGTCTCCCCCAAAAGACTTTCAAATCATTTTACTTCTTCAGTTTACAATCAATATTTGTTGCAATACTATTGAAAGAAAGCAAACTACAGGGCCAGATAATAATTAACAGCAGGGGAAATATTCTTAAACTAATTTTGCTGGTAAAAATAGTCCAAGTTATACCATTCCTCTGGGGAAATGCTCTAGATAACCAAGTTGTGCAAACCAAATACTCTTTTGGGGATCAACCCACATGACAAACCTCAAATTTTCCTGTGCTCAAGATGGCATCTTTTAGCAAGCAAGGTTCATGTTTACTGTGTATAAATGACACATACTAAACTTTTACCCTACAGGATGGTTAACATTCTCTGGGGTACAAGTTTCTAGCACACAATATTAAATCTTTAAAAGTTATAATTTACCCATAGGTTACAGAATTATTCTTGATCATTTCCTGTAACACTGATATTTAAAGATAAAATCTAGAAATTTATGACTTTTCCAGTTCTGGGATCTTCAGTATAAGAAAGGCATCAACTTCTTAGAGCAGGTCCAGAGGAGGACCATGAAAATGGTCAGAGGGCTGGAACACCTTCTCTATGAAAAAAAGGCTGAGCGAGCTGGGGTTGTTCAGCCTGAATAAGAGAAGTCTCCAGGAAGACTTTCTCGTGGCCTTTCAGTAATTGAAGGGGACTTAGAAGAAAGATGGGGAGACACTTTTTACCAAGGCTTATAGTGACAGGACAAGGGGCAATGGTTTTAAATTGAAAGAGGATAGATTTAGTTTGGGCATAAGAAAGAAATTTATTATGGTAAAGATGGTGAGACAACAGAACAGGTTGCCCAGAGAAGTTGTGGATGTCCCATTATTGGGAGTGTTCAAGATTAGGTTTGACAGCGTTTTGAGCAACATCATCTAGGAGAAGATGTCCCTGCATATAGCAGGGGAGTTGGACCTGATGATCTTTAAAGTTCCCTTCTAACCTAAACTATTGTATGATTTTATGATTTTTATTAGCTTTTTTTTTTTTTTTTTTAACCGTCCATTGTACAATTAAATGAAAGACAATTTCTAGGTGAATTTACAATGGACAAAAATCCTACTTTTCTTGGTTTTATCACTCATAATATTTCATAATAAAATTGTTCATCAGTTTCAGGGGATTGTCCTTCCAGAAGCAGCCCCAGAGAGCTAAGGCCACTTTCTTTGAAGAGAGAATACTGAAACTGCCTATGTTAAACAGAACATAGAATAGCTAAATACATCCTTTTCATTTGCTCAGAGAGTGAAAAAAATACCAGTCTGACATTTGTCCCGTCTTTCACACTTCCTGCTTCATCTCCTGAGGCTACATTTGTCATACTCATCTTTGTGGGACAAAACTCACATCCTAGCTCATTAGCCTCTAAGTGGGTGTTATTGCCTAAATGGTTGCCAATACAGCGGTCTTCAAAATTTTTCAGAAATATTGTGTGTCTCAGCTGAAAGGAATACTTGCCCAAAGTTGCCAATGTGTCCTTGCTGGAGAAACTCCTAGTTTTTCCTGGGAGGAAAAATGACAGTGTGTGCAAACAAATCTAATTTCATTACGATGAGTTAGCTGATTGTTGCATAACCCTTCACAATGTCTTTTCTTTTTCCCTTGTGTTTTTGGTTTTTTTGGGTTTTTTGTTTGTTTTTGTTTTTTTTTTTCTCCCCTGCAGACTACTTTCCATGACAAATAGCTTAAGAATGTGTTATGGTTTTCTGTTTTATTTTTTCTTTCAGTATGAAATAGTATTACTAACAGCTCAGTAAATTTTGAGGCCTGGAGAGGAAACATAAGGTCATATGCTTCCCGAGCAGTCTCTGTCCTCCTGGGTCACTGCAATTAGTAACTTCTCTACAAGATGACAGTGCCACATCATCTTTGAGGTGGGCTTCATGATAATCTGGGTATAATAAATTTTCAGGCCAGTTTTCCGTTTCTTCAGAGTATGGATTGGAGGGGAAGGTTTGTAATGTGTGATTTATGGAGAGCTGAGCACTACACATGATAACTTATGGCAAGTATCTTTATATATCCGAGAATACTTAATGTGCAGCTCAAAGAGATCATGCACAATGGTAAATTATTTATAACATGTTTTATTTTGCCAGCTATATTTGTACCCAATCCGCATCTTGCTGAAACTCAAATACAACTATTTGAGAGCTAATAAAATTGGAAAAAGTTAGCAATTGCATCAGTTGTTATGCAGGTAGGCCTCCCATGGTTGCACATACTTAGTAAACTTGCTTAGGACACTCCTGTGTTCTTTTCTGTTATTATTTGCTCTAAATACAAAAAGCAAAACATTCCTCATGCAAACACAGGAAAAATGTTAAAGAAGGCATGACAAGCATATTGCTTTGCTCCTACACAAAGTACTTATATAACTTGTTCTATATTGTCTTCTCTCTCTCTACCACTGCATAACTAGCCTTAGTACCAGCATGTGTTTCATTAGAGCTGTATTCCCCTACCTTTCTCATGCTTGCTTCACTACAACCTGTGATGAATTCTTTGTGCTTCACCATTGTACTGGGCATAGGGAGGACTGGGTAGAGAAGCTGGCAAAGGGTGGCTCTTTCGTCCTTTTTATGCTACTGCTGTGCCTCAGCAATGGAGCTTACCTTACCGATGGAGAAGGGCACTGTGAGCACGGAAAGCAGCATGCACTTTCTGAACACTATATTTATTCCCTCAGCTTTTCTCCAATAAAAGTTTATTGAGTGCAATGTTTGGGATTTGATACAGAATTTTATTTCTTCATATTTTTTTTTTTTTTAAAAAAACAGTGAGAACAAAGCAGCATTGTGGTGTTCAGGACAAACCAAAAATTTACTCATAAAAATACTTTTCACACTTATATATGTTTAGTTTTCTTGAATCTGATACCTATCTGGCACAGCAACAAACATCAGATAAACTGAATCAAAAGTCAAGCAGCAGGCTAAGTGTCTCTAAAGTTTCCCCCTCACCTCCTTTTCCTCTTAGGCAGTCTTGCATTGTGAGCCATTTCAGAGCTGTCAATGAGAGCACAAAGCTGAAATGGCTGTGTCCATGTACAATGAAATTGTGATAAAGAAAAAAAAAATCTCACTGCCATAAGTAATTTTGTGTTTAAAGTGAAGAAAACAAGCTAGAAATGCACTCTAGCAAAGGGATAGGAGACGGGTGGCTCATTAGTCAGAGAGAAAACATGAAAAAATGCTCTAAAACAAACACTGAAGAAGTACACAGGAAACAAGGCAATGATTCCTGTGCTGTTAACAGGCAGAGACAGTACTGGTGCTACATAAGGAGGCAGTCCACATTTATTTCAGATAGCAGGAGATAAATGGTTTAGATCTGAACAGGTCACATCCAAGTCCTACTGAACTCTATGCTGACCTACTTCAAATCTATGCCTTCTGTATATTACACTCGAAGAACACAAAATATGGGTTGACAGCTTTTAACAGCCACAATTCTTGTACTGTCGTAGGACTGAGTAATTCCACTGGAGAAACAAAAGCTTATTAAACTGGGCGTTGTACAAGCACCACAAAAAAAAAAGCAATTGCACTTTAAAGAAATTATAACATAAAAATAAGGCACGTGATTACAGGTGAGTCCACATGGGCAGTCTGGAGAATACAGGAAAATTCTGAATAATATTGATAAAATCACCCATCACGGAGTGCTGCCAGTGCATCTTTCACCTTCAGGTATAAAGTTATCATATACAACAGGTGACATAGTACCCTTCCTACAGGTGACATAGTACCCTTTCTATATATTCAGCTAAACTTTTCAAGTCTTGTCCTTCTATTCTATTCTATTCTATTCTATTCTATTCTATTCTATTCTATTCTATTCTATCCTATCCTATCCTATCCTATCCTATCCTATCCTATCCTATTCTCAGACCATCTTTCTAGTATCTGAAAGGTTTCCACAGTGTTTTAAATGGTATGATTAACAACTCTCAACTGTTGATTTTTTTCTCAGCCACCCTCTGAGAGGGAAGTACCTGAAACAATGTGACTTATTTTGCTTTGCCTTTTCCTTTTCTTCAGAAGCGTGTTGCTAGGTATTGTTAGAGAAAGTACTTAGAGTGAGAAGTGGCGACACTTATGACAGTTCCAAGTTTCTGAAGTGAATTACTTTGCAGCCTTGGACTGCCCCCTGAAAATATCCCATTTTTCTCTCATTTGCTCTCCCGTACCTTGTGCCAAGGGACTGAAACTGTCAACCAGATTCTTCATCTCAAAGATTTAGATGATGGGTTTTTTCCTTAAGTATCCTAAGCCAAGTGTTGGAATACTTTGAAGAGAACATTCAAGACCTTGAACTTCATTCATTTGCTATGAAAAGGCAGTGTACAGCACTGAGTTGCCTGTATGGCTGTGAAGATGTACTGTGGTAGCATATCCCATTAAGAATCATTTAAGCATTGTAATCCTTGTGCCCTGTCAGGCCAAATTGCCATGGAACAACTGAGAGTTGAGGAAACCATGAAAACCCATCATTTATTAGCATGTGACACAGTCTTTTACTTGGAGATGACATTATCTGTACTTGAGCTGATGTGGATGTGAGGAATCCATATCCACTGACAATAAAACTTGCTGGTACTACGAATTTATGAAATCTGTTTTTCTTACTGTTTTTTATGCTGTTAAAGTTTATTGGCTACTAACAGTAGCAGAAATAATTCTGCTACTCGTTCACTGCTATAGTTTCCACTAGGCTTTCAGGGAAAAATATATCTATTTATATGTATAAATATAGATATATACACAGATGCTCACACACAAATATGTGTATATCCCTTTGTATGCACTGTGTGGGAGAAAGATATATCAGGTAAGTAGGGACTGAGGCAGGCAAGATGATCAGGTGCCTCGCTGAGACTGAAAGCTTTGGCTCCAAGACCTGGCTGACTGTGTGATTCAGACTGAGCTACAATGAAATAGAACCACAACACACATTTTTCATAAAATCCCATTTGGCTCAGAAAGTTTCTTTGTTGTGGTTTAACCCCAGATGGTAACCA
>KL263610.1:0-16755 GCA_000699545.1 Podiceps cristatus
CTCTCCCAGAATAGCAAGTTCCAGAAAGAGCGCAAGGGAACAGGCGGACAAACAAACAGGCCTGAATGAAATAAAACAAAAATAAGGTAACATGAACAGAAAGAAGGGAACATGAACAGAAAGTGAACCAAACAAGGAATCAGAGCCTGAGAGCAATGACCGACCCTCACTTACACCGGCCATGCCGTCTATGGCATGGAACACTCTCTTTGGCCAGTTTGGATCAACTATTCTGGCTGTGCCCTCCCAAGTGTTTGCACCTGCACATCAGCAAAACCTGGGAAACTGCAAGATGTCCTTGATTGTTCGGCAGCAGCGAACACCAGCAACGTGCTGGCACCTTGTTTCACGTACTAAATCCAAAACACAGGAGCTGCTGAAGAGAAAACTAGCTCTGTCCTGGCTGAAACCAGGACAGATATATAGCCAGGACACTGACTCAAACTGACCAAAGAGATATTCCATACCATAGGATGTCATGCTCAGCAAGAAAAGATCACAGAAAGGAGGAGGAAGGGGAGATGTTTGTGGTTATGGTATTTGTTTTCCCAAGCAATTGTTAGGATTAAACTATTTAAAATGGGGGAAAGGGTATAGCTGACTTCTGGCCATAAATCACAGAAATGTTGACATATATAGAGAGATAGTTAATGGGGAATGCTAAACAAGTGTTTATTTTTCAACTCATTCTGGGTCTTAGATGTCCAACTCAAGATAACACATTATGTACCTTCATGCAATTGAAATTCAAAACTTGAGTTGTCTCCAAGCAGGGCTAATGTTCTAGGCACTTAACCACATTTCATATCCAATCACTCTGAAAAATAAGATAATGAATTCTGTCAATTTGGAGTTCTTTGTTGCAAAAGTAAATATTTTATGATCTTAGAGCAGAGTATTTCATGGTATTGCAATGCTGTTACTAAAAGAAGTTCCAAAATGCTTTAGAATTTTTATAAGGCAGAACAGCAGGACGTGAACAAGTGCTTGCTGGGAGTTGAATCTGAGGGAAAAGCAAGATGGTAACATTGCAGGTTCATGATGACTTGCATGGGTGGAGTGATGAGAAAGTGTATGAAAATGTAGAATACCATATTGATTTTCACAACTTTTCACAAGTTTAAGAAAAGTTCACAGAACATTGCAAATGTGACCTCAAGAAATGGGGTATGAAATTTAGAACTGTGATGCCCATGTATTAGGCTGACTTGGTCAGGTAGTTACTTATGCAGGAATCCAAGCAGTATATATTCTTTTCTATCCTCTTCTTGTGATTATGAATACATTTTTAACATAATCAAAATAATATCTTTTGCCATAACAGGTGCATAACCATTAATATGGCAATGGCTAGATGTATTTTGGTCATATGGCAGTGGTTTTGTAAATAATATGGCAGAGATGACATTTTAGGAACAAAGTGGCAGAGAGTACACTTGGCCTTTCTCAATCGCCTTCATGAAGTATCTCTAGGGAGATGCCATGCTTTGTACCAGATTGTTTCAGCAGGTCAAATGAAGCTACAGGTGCTACGCTGTGTGTCTAGCTACATGATCCCATGTATCATGCTCAGTTTAGACATATTTCCTTCTGAGAGGAAAATATTTACTTCTTTCCTATTTAACAGGTTTTATTTCAGGAATGTCATCATTTTGGATTGGAACTATTGAGTAACCATATATGTTACGTACATGTTACTTCTTCCTGACCATATGCAGTCTGAAGCTAAGAACTCAGATGATCTTTGCTGCATCAGATTTTCAGAACACAGAATATACATTCAAAATCCTTTATGGGAGATTATTATTCCAATCTGATCAGACAGGTATTTTCAATATTTTGTATGTACCAGTTACCTCAGCCAGCTTACAAATGACTGTCATTGATATTATAACCAATTCTCTGCCTAGTAAAGGCAAGTTTTTTCATTGACTTCAGTAGAAATGAAAGAACACCAGCTGACAAAAGAATCTTAGCTTCTAAATTTAAATATGTCCTCAAAATAAAAATTTAAATAGTTTCACATATTTCTTCTTAAAAGGAAGATTCCATAAACTGGACTTTGAAAGATTATGATTATTGTTATACATACAAACAACTGCCTCTTGAAAATAGCTCATCAAAATAGCATTAACTGCCATGCTGCTACAAATTCAAAATCATGAAAGATAGACAGCAATATAAAAAGCATAGCCAGTTCAACAATGACCTTTTGAACTGGAGTTGAAAGAGTCATAGGAATTGTCTCATAAATAAAAATTATGCAGATCTGTCACTACTGAAGTTTTCTTTGTTTTCTGAGAACGGTATGTGATTTGCCTAAGTGAAGACGAAGAAACAGCAATTCTTTCCAGGCTTAAGGACAATGTGGTGCATTCTTCAGAAAGACAGCCAAGAAAGAACAGGGAATGACTGAAGGGTAAAAGAGTAGTTTAAGAAATAGAGAACCTGAGGAGAAACACAGACATATATTTCTGAAAATCAAAATATATACAGATGCAGATGCATTGATAATAATAATTTGAGAGGTTTTTTTTCTTTTTATTACAAAACGAGTCAGTGTTCCGTGCAGAAATAGTAGGATTTTGTTATTTTCCTTGTCTTACTAGCAAATGGACTGAAATGCTATTTCACAATGCTGTCACATTCATGATTTCTCTTCAGCTTTTAGTGAACTGTCATATTCATATTTGTATATGAATGTAGAGTTTTGTATTAATGTTTGTGCAGACAGGAGACATTTCACCTTCTTCTGCAGTGCAATTTGTTGTTTAAGACTGAAAGTAATTTTTTAAGTAGAAGAATATTATCAATATTGGGATTTACCAGGTCATCAAGTTCTTGCTATAGAATGTTTGAAATATAGATTCTTTCTGTGTCCCAGATATTCATATAATAGCAGAATCACAAAATGGGTGAGGCCATCTGGTCTAAGCTACCTGTTCTAGCGGAGACACCTAGGTTGACCAGGCCCATGTCCAGTAGGCTTTTGAGTAACTGTAAGGATGGTGACTCCATGACCTCTCTGGGCAACCTGTGCCAGTGCTCAGTCACCTTCACAGTAAAAAAGTGTTTCCTGATCTTCAGAGGGAACCTAAGTGTTTCAGCTTGTGCTTTTTGCCTGTTGTCCTGTCACTGGACTCCACTGAAAAGAGCCTGGCTCCATCTTCTTTGCACCTTCCCTTCAGGTACATATATCTTCATTCTTAATCATTTCCCCTCAAAATATGATATCAAAATATAGGCATAGCTCTTTTTTGAAATTTTCTCCTGAGTTATATAAAATAAAACATCTTGGAGGTGAGAAAAGAATTTGGGAATTTTTTAGAGCTCAGAATTCTGTAACTAGAACCGGATTCATAGAATCATAGAATCATAGAATCATAGAATGTTTTGGGTTGGAAGGGACCGCTAGTCATCTAGTCCAACCCCCCTGCAGTGAGCAGGGAGCTCTGTCATGTTTGACAGAGATTTACTGAAAAAAGAGTTTTACTGAAAAAAGGTTTACATGAGTACTTTTCATGCCTATTCCACTGGGTAAGCTGTCCTTAAATGATTGAATAAGAAATTATTTGTAAATATTTTCTTCTGTATTATACTGCCTACACAGATCACATAACAAGAATTAAAAGCTACTATACAAAGTTATTATCCACAAATCTGTCTTCTCCAACTCATAATGTATTCAGAAGAGAAAAATTTGGGTTAATTTTCACTTTTTTTTTCTTTCTTTAAATAAATGTGTGTACTGTTCAGTTTCCAGGTACTAAGTACTTTGGAGCAACATTGTGGGCTTTTTGTGGGACTTTTGACAGGAGTAATGGATTTTCTTCTTCAGAAAGGAAGAAGTCCTCACAAACTGCACAAGAATGCCAGTGGTAAAACACAGAACCGCCTTTTAAACTACAGGTCACCACAACAAGAACATCTACTCATGGTTCCCAGTCACAGAGGAAGGATTCTTATTCATATTCTGCCTACCTGATAGCAGAGCAGTGTGGTTTGCATCTAAATGTGTGAAATTCTGTTTCATGTTTTGCAATTATCGGTCACACGAGAGAATCTCTTCAGAATTGCACACTGGGGTCTGGTTGAACATTGGGCCTTTTGAGATGCTAACAAACTGCTAGTGGAAGTTATTAAGGGCTGGATACATTGTCAGACAGTTAACACATTGTCTAGTACTTTACTCATAAACGAAAGCCCATTATAGTTAGAATCTAATTAAATTTAATTCTTTTATTAAATGACAACAAAACCTCAACTCCACAGAGGAAAGAGCTGTTCATTATTTAGAAATTAAATACTGCAGCTGTCAAAAGGGTTAAAAATAAAATCTTAGAAGAACTCCACATCTGAAATAATTAAGGGCATAGTTTAAATCAAAAGTACTTACTTTAAGTTATGCAAATTAAGTTATAGTTTAATGGCTATTAACAAGAGAATGAAACTATTTTTTTTCTAAATGTAGAATTGGAATCTATCATTTCTTCTGTGTAAAAATATAGTCTGACATTATTATTGGACCTGAAAAGCTAGTGTTGGATCTTCATCCCCTTAGGTCAAGAGGATGATTTAGTCAATTGCAAGTTCAAATAACTGTGTCATTGTGAGCTGGTAGTCTTCTGACAGATGTCTCTGTTCCATTGACATCTGTTTAGTATCTAATAGATCTATTTCCATCTCACTACCTGATTCCAAGGACAAGAAAAGGAAGAATGCTCTTGAAACTGGGCTTTGAGCGTAGTCCTATTATATACATGCTTTGACAGCTGTTGGTACAATAATTTCTTCTATACTCTCTATGATTTATCTTGAATGCCATTGGGATGGTGACCTCTCCATAGAAGGTATAACACTTGACGCAAAGGGGTCATGAAATGATAAGGCAAGTCTGGACAACTGCACTGGTAGTGTCTGCCAGCATCTAAGTAGTTATATCTCTCCCAGAATGTGAGGAAAGATTTTGAATAAGTGCATAGAAAAACATTAAGACACTTCTGTGGGAGTCTGAATTTTTTGTAAATATTCCTCAAAAATATGTGAATTTGAAATACTTAATATGTATACAGAACCCTGCTGTATAAACTAGGAATGATAAAGAAATGGCTAGCAATGACATAAGTACTCCATGGGGGATTTAGGCATGAATATGGTAATACTACTATCGAAATTCCAACCAGCCAATTGGAAAATGGATTTTGAAAAACAGCATTCTTTCTGTGATAATTGCAGCTTAAATCCTTAATGCTCCAGGAGAATTCATACTCCATTAAATTAAGTGCTCTACAGAAGCAGACTTCAGAAGCTCAATCTGTAAGAAACATAAGTAAAGAGGAGACTGGACTTAAATACAGGACTTTCCAAAAGGTGTCACAATGGAGAGCTGCAAAGCAAGTGCAGTTGTTGAAGTCTCTCTGCCAACCCAATTCTGGCTACAGGAAGCCTCGGAGCAGAGTATCCTTCAAGGACAGCATGCACATCTTTTGAAAATAATGTAACTAGTCTCCTGTGTGATCTCTATATGCATGCAACCATTGATTGTGATGGGAGCATTTCCTCATCTTGCGGCATCTGCTTCTGCCTAGGCATTTTGTTTCGCTTTTTTAAAGTAGTTATGCCATAATGGGGTGGCATTCTAGCTAGACCTACTTCCAAACTGTATCTTGGAGCAGTGAGAGTTTAAAATCTCTACCTGCTATTTAATTTCTTCCTTTTTAAATCTCATCAAACTTATTCATTTAAGAGAGACTTAATTAGTTCCCTGTGTGTTCATCCCAGCCAGCATATGTCAAATAATACTTTTGTATGAATTGTGTTACATGTGTGAAAAGTGGTTTGCTTAAACAGATATTTGGGAGAAGTTTCATTTGATTTTGTATTATGTATCTACAAGGTAGGCATTCACATCTGAACTACTTGTCTGAAGTCTTTTTATAGTCAACACAAAAAAAAAAAAAAGACAATTTTGAGACGTTATTCCTCTTATCATGAGGAAGACATTTAAATTGGGTCATATTAATTACACTCTAAAAGTTCCTGTTTCTCAACATGGATAATAAAAGGAATCTAGACAAGTGGCTCAGAGGTAGATGTCTGCATTCCAGGCTTCTAAAATTAGGCATTAGATGACAACTTTGGGTTCAAAAAGACAGAAAGGGAAGCAAATGTTCAAATATGTTATCTGCCCAGTGTGCAGATTTTGCTAGCGCTCTTGTGCCATCTAATTATGGTCTGAACCTACTCTCATCCATATTAAAACAGTGTTGAAACTGCAACTTTTATAGTAAGCACTTTTGTTCTTGCTCTTTTGGGAAGCAGGAGTCAGTTGAACATTTACAAGAAAATCCCATCTTCTCATTCAATAGCCTCTCCTTTTCATAGAATTCCACTATTACTGGTTCTTTGACTTGAGCAGGAGAGTTAAAATGCAGAAAGAAGGGTTACCGGTGTTTATATTAAAAATGTTCCTTCTTTTTTTTTTTTTTTTTTTTTTTTTTTGAGGGTGGTGGGGTAAAGCTTTCCATTAATTGACTGTTCTGTCTGTTTGAAGATGTGATTAAGAATGACAAATGGCAGCTTCTGCAAACTGGAAAAGAATAAATTTATCCTAATCTTCTTTTTGTGTTTTTGAGGGAAAAGAAGTCATATCTTTCTTCCCTCCATTTCCCTACCCATGTACATACAAATAAATTCGCATGGTCCAGACTTAATCTGGCAGTAAGCCTTGAGTCAAATCTTCAGACTGAAAAAAGTATCTAAATCTTGCCTTGGTTCCATGGGAGACATTAGGGCTATGCTCCATCTTTCTATTCCACCACTTGAACTCGCCCTCACATATTCATATGCCATTTGGTTTTTAAGTACCACAAGAGTAGAAGGAAATAGTGGTTATAAGATTCAAGGAGCTTTCTCTCTTTATTACTCTACTAGCCTCCTCACCTACCATATTGGTGACAATATTTCTAGACTGGGTGTATGCTGGCAGAAGAAAAGCAGAACATGACAGAAAGTGAGTAGGAACTTTTCAGGTGAGAAATAGGGTGTGCATGGCAAGAAAGGGGATAGAGACATCTCTTCATGGGAGGATGGCAAACTTCCAGCTGACCCTGAACTTGTTTGAGACTTGCTGCTCCAGCTGGATGCACATAAATCTATGGGGCCTGATGGGATTCACCCCAGGGTACTTGAAAGAGCTGGCCAATGTCATCATGGGACCTCTCTCCATTATTTTTCAACAGTCTTGGGAATCTGGAGAGGTCTCAGTTGATTGCAAGATGGCAAATGTTGTCACAATTTTCAAGAAGAGTAAGAAAGAAGACCCTGGTAATCATAAGCCCATCTGTCTCACTTCAGTGCCTTGTAAAATTATGGAGAAGGTTATTCTGAGTTATTGAAAAACACTTGAGAGACAATGCAGCCATTGGTCAGAGCCAACATGGGTTCACAAGAGGAAAGCCTCACTTAAACAACTTTTAATTTCCTTTTATGACAAGGTCACTCATCTAGTTGACCAAGGGAAGCCAGCAGATGTGGTGATTTTGAATTTTAGCCAAGTTTTGATACTGTCTCTCACAGTGTCCTTCTGAATAAACTGTTCAGCACACAGCTAGATGAGTCTATAATATGTTGAGTAACCAATTGGCTGATGGGTTGGGCTCAAAGGATTATAGCAAATGGGGTTACATCAGACTGGCAGGCGGTCACCAATGGGGTTCCCCAGGGCTCAATTTTAGGGCCAGCATTCTTTAATGTTTTCATAAATTATCTGGATGCAGGAATCGAATGTACATTAAGTAAGCTTGACAATGATACTAAACTAGGAGCTGAAGATTCCGTCAAGGGTAGAGAGGCCTTACAGAGAGATCTGGATAGACTGGAGAGCAGGGAAATCATCAACAGTATGAAATTTAACAAGAGCAAGTGCTGGATTCTCCACCTAGGACAGGGTAATCCTGGTTATATGTACAAATTGGGGAATAAGATTTTGCAGTGCAGCCCCACAGAAAGAGATATGGGGGTTTGAGTTGATGTCAAGTTGAATATGAATCAACAGTGTGTCCTGGCAGACAAAAGGGCCAACCAGGTCCTGGTGTGCATCAAACACAGCATAGCCAGCCAGTCAGAGGAGGCGATTGTCCCATTCTACACAGCACTGGTGTGGCCCCACCTTGAGTACTATGTGCAGTTTTGGGGCACCTCAATATAAGGACATCATACTACTAAAGCATGTCCAGAGGAGGTCGACCAAGATGGTGAAGGGTCTTGAGGGCAAGACTTACACAGAGCAGCTGAGGTTGCTTGGTTTGTTCAACTTAGAGAAGGCTGAGAGGTGATGTCATCACAGTCTGCAGCTTCCTCAAGGCAGGCAGTGGAGTAGGAGGTGCTGATTTCCTCTTTCTGGTGACCAGCGATAGGACATGAGGAAAAGGAATGAAGTTGTATCAAGGGAAGTTCAAGTTGGACATTAGGAAAAGTTTCTTCACTGAGAAGATAGCTGGTCACTGGAACAGGCTCCCCAGGGAAGAGGTCACGTCACTAAGCCTGTCAGAGTCTGAGGAACAGAGTTTGATGATACTCTTAGTCATATAGTTTACTTCTAGGTAGTCCTTCAAGGAGCAGGGAGTTGGGCTTGGTGATAGTTAGGCTTTTCCAACTTGAGATACACTATGATTTTATGATTCTATGATTCTATGGGAAAACTATTTTGCCTTCCAAAAGGGTGTAGTTCAGACACAATTTGTTGTTGTTGTTTTCTGTTATCTATATTCCTGTTAATCAGATAACAGAAGTGCAAGGGCTGGGTGGGACAATGTCTGCCAAATTAGTGCCTAACCTGGCCAATGAAGGAAACCAGCATCCCAGGGCATTTTACAGGCTGCCTGAGTGAATAAACAGTGTCAGACACAGGTTCTGGATTCTAAAATCTGGGATGCAGAGAACCTGCCCTGGCTGCTCCCAGGCACATCTCCAGTGAGTCATCAGCCCATCAAAAGTTCATCTCTATAAGCCTAGAGTAACACAAGAGCACAATGACAGGCAGAGAACCCAAACTTCAGACTTCTGAGGAACAAACATCTTGTCTAGGCCCCTCCCAGGACTGTCCCAGCAGACCCTCAGGCCCATTGTCCAGCTATGAAACCCATCACGATGAGTCACTGGGACCAGACCAGATCTCCGTGTCACGGTTTGGACTAAGGAGAGTTGCTGCTGAGGAGTGTGGGACACAATATGGGAGGCAGGCAAAGAGCATGTTGGGATTGCACAGGATTTATTAAGGCATGTTCAGGGGAGGAATCAAAGGTGGGAAAAGGGGAGGTTAGGTGATTTGGGAGGAAATAAGTATGGGAAATAAAGGGATGAGAGAATAGAAGGACCCACTTGAGTTTAAGCAGAGGTTGGTCATTACATTTGTCTGGCCATGCCCGGTGCCTGATCAATGCAGTCTGTCCTGTCTCCTTATAGACCTCCATCTTCAACTATTTTCCATTAAAGGACTCTTCAGTGTGTGATCACTAATGAAGATCAAAATGAACAAGCCAGCAGGAAGGTGAAGTGGCCTGGGATCAAAAGGAGTGTGTAGGTGCCTGAAGGCCAGATCTGGGTGTGAAACTGTCTGTGTGTCTCTACGGGTGACAGCACAGGGGGATCAGCTATGGGACCTAGGAGTCCTTGACAGCTCTGTGGGTGGGTGGGTGCATGGCTGATGGTCTGTACCAGCAGCTGGAACAGGGTTGTGGCACTGGGGTTCATATGTCCATGTGCCAGCAACTGGGGAGACTGGGATCCAGGGACAGCAACTGGGCAGGCTGGGTGTATAAGCCTAGTAGCTGCCCCTGAGTCTTGTACATATATATACATATTCCCTCTAGCAGGCTTCCTGCTCAGCCAGAGCTGGGAACAGGATGAGGCCATTGGTGCCGTCTATGTTCTTGTTAAGTGCTCTGTGTGTCTGTTATTTTTGTGGCCAGTCATGTAAATAAGCATATATATATTCTATATAATGTAAATTGCCTGTCAGGAATAGGTGCTCAGCCTTGCAATTGAAGAGACTGGGGGACTGGGTCAGACAAGGAGGAATTCATGCCTCAGAGATGGCCACAGAAGACCTGAACTGCATGAGAGGAAGTTCCCAACCATATCTGATCAGGTAATCCCAACAGCAAGAGTTGTTTGAAACTATAAACACTTTTTCTGTGTGAATAGCTGTCACTGAAAAGCCATCATTGAATGGATGATAGAATTTATGGTTGGTGAGTAAGTGTAGCCACTTAGTTACACAAGAAGACTGTCAGTCAAAAGTCTGTTCTTCATTCACTGAATGACCCTAGGGAAGGTTTTTTGAACTGTGATTTAACCTTAGCCATGTATAAGGTAGTTACTGACCTGTCTCATGGGAATACAATGAACTGATTTGCTAAAGAAGTTGTTCATCTTTACAGGGAGGGTGACATCTCTGTATGGGATTAGAAAAAAAGACAATGAGATTAGGTCTCATACTTTCAAGGGAGGTTAACCACAAAATATCCTCAGAATTTCAATAGGTTTTGGATGTGTAACACCATTAAAGCTATTTGAGAATATTTTAGAGTTATCCAGGATGACGTAAGAGTAATCAAGAAATTTCACTGACTTCAGCAGTAAAAGATGTTTATAGAAATGGTATACTTATTTTTATAATTGTTTCATTATATCAAAATCAATTTGAATGTCTAAAATATCTAAAAATGCAGCATGTAAACAGCATGTAAAAACCATGCTTCACAATGTTTGAATAAACAAACAAAAAGGAGACACCACAGTGTATGTCTTAGGCAGTGCATCTTGTTTTGCAGACAGGCTTTGGAATTTCTCAGGATAGCGGTTTAGATTTTCTGAGATGTTTTGTTTTTTTTTTTTTTTTTTTTTTTTTTTTTTTTTCCCCTTCATTATGTGATATACCTTTTAATAGGTTTGAGGTAAATTTCAAAGAGGACAAATAAGTCCTAAATGGGGAATCTGAGTATCTGTTCCCACCTTTAGCACAGATTTTCAGCATAGCTTTGCAATATTTATTTGTTATAGACCTGCATCTGTTTCCCTAGATATAATTAAGTTTTTATTTATGCAACTGCTATTCATTTAACTAATGTTAGCATGAAAATACCATTGGATTGTGGCGTATGGTTTTACGTGTTCTTTGACACCATTTTTGAAACAGAAAGTATTTTATAATCCTACTATCCTGTATTCTAAGATGAAATAATTTTAAATTAAGGGCTATAGTGTGGGTTTTAAAGTTTGATTTTTTTTTTGGTTCTTATAAAGAGTGAACTTTTCTGTTTCCTGTTGTAACAGATTGTGAGTCTCTTCATATAATAAAAAGGACCACCAGAAAGAGGATAGACTCAAAGCCAAAACTGACTGACGCTTACACAATACAAAGGAGAGAGTTGGCAGGTCCTCAAGACTGAATATTTAAAATCTATTTTCCAGAGGATCTGATAAGCTGAATTTCTACAATGTGAAATGGACTATTACATACAGATATCCCCAGGCACTGCTCATAGTCAACAAGTCAAACAGATCAGGGCTTTTATCAAATTTGATCAACAAGCTGTAATCTCTTTAACAATTTTCCAAACATGTTTAAGCATTTTTGCAAGCCTTGTATAGTCTTACAGCACATGACCTCCTCTTTCTGTCCTTTTTTCATAAAAACTTAATTTAATTTGCCTGCTTAAAAAGAACAATCTTATAAT
Source organism: Podiceps cristatus (assembly GCA_000699545.1). Taxonomy (NCBI): domain Eukaryota; kingdom Metazoa; phylum Chordata; class Aves; order Podicipediformes; family Podicipedidae; genus Podiceps; species Podiceps cristatus. The sequence goes on from KL263610.1 coordinate 11,742, forward strand.
TCAAAAGTATCCCAAACTAGGAGTTCTCTGGGACTACAGCATCTGGAATCATTGTTTGGACCATAAGAGACAGTCAAGTGATAAATGTCATGCAAAAGAGAAATTGCCAACTGTCAAATTACTTCTGAGTTCTCTTTTGTACTGGGTTGTACAGTATTTTTTCCCACTTGTCACATGATCACCTTGCCCATCCATCAGTCTAACTTGTGGTGATTTCCAATTAAATTTTACACAGAAGCATTCTGTAAGTGGATGAGAGAGGCCCAACTTGAGGGGAAGGCAGGGAAAATTTGACCATTGTCAGTCCTCTCTGGAAACAAGTGACTGAGCAAGTGGAACATGCAGACGGATGATCAACCAGCATGCAGGAAGGTCGGACCCAGCCATACCATGCTCTGCCTCCTTCGCAGATGACAGACCAAAACACTGTGAAGGACACTTTGGGGAGAAGAGTAGAAGCTGAATGTAAATGCACAGGGAGCACTGGGGACATGAAGGTACAGTTTAAGGGCAGTGGTGTGAAGCATCAAAAGAATCTTTGCCTGGGAAAATTCAGGTTATTGTTATGGGCTGGTCTAGGAGACCAAGACAAAACAATATAGAAAATAGAGTTCTGCTTTTAATGGGAAAAGTTTTTATTATTTTTTTTAAGACCATTATTTCCCCTTTTCCTTCCTCTGTAAACTTGGCAAAGTCTTTGGGGCTATTTCTCTTAAATTATACCAAGTTTTCTACCTTCTGTGACAGACTTGCTTCTCTCTGCATTGGCAAAACTGAGATCAGCCCTAAATGTAGTATAATTAATCAGTTATGCCAAAGATAAATTTTGGCTTGGTGTGAGTCTACCAGGCGGTGTACTGAAGAGCCTCTAAAGCTGATACAGCTGCATGTCACAGCACAGTAGGGAAACAGTCTTACTTTCAAAACCTGCTACCTTTGTGGTCCCTGTGCCAAAGTATATAGTGAGATGTAAGCATGTACCACATTTTTAATTACATTTTTAATTCAGTGCCCTGGCTCAATTTTCCATCATAGTCATGCCAATGCAGAGCATATGAGGAAATTTTTCCACTGTGCTAAACAATAGAAAGCTCGTATTTGTAGAAAAAAGCAGAATTAGAAAGTGCTTCTGGTATATTACACAATAAATACCTTTAATATAAACCCTTCAGGTGGACAGCAGCTTCTTTATAATCTTACTTGTCAGAAGGTCCTGTACTCCTTTCCCTCTGCGCTTTTAGGATTGCTATTCAAGGATCTCATAAAAAGGCATTTTCATGATCTATAAGAAATATATTAACAACCTGATTCCATTTCATACTACCCTGGTTGCCATACATCATAATTAATACTCATTGACGCACTTTTAGCATGGTTATAAGATGTTAAAATAGGCATACAATATACAAACTTTTCCACAAAGTAAATGCCTTTATCACCAAGACAAGGAATCCTTCTCCTCTCCTCTCCTCTCCTCTCCTCAAGCCAAGGCATCCTTCTCCTCTCCTCTCCTCTCCTCTCCTCTCCTCTCCACACAGTTATTTTACACAGTTTCATGTGCAGTGAAACACCTCCAACATGAGGTCTGAAGTATCAGCTCCCTCCTCCTTTTTCTCCTGTACAAAGAATAGCTAGCAGTACTCACTATTGACTAGAGATTGTGATACCTGGAGAGGTAGAATCTGCGGGGTTAAACAATTTCAGAGAAAAGAAAGCATTAAAGCCTGAGTCTTGCATCATGACTGTTTGGGGAGGGTGCACTAAACACTAGGTTATTGTATAAAAAGCTACACTTCTTTTCTTTAAAGGACAAGAAGGAGTCATAATCAGTTGTCTGAAAAAAAGACAGCATGGGCTTATCTTCAAACTTATTACTTCCCTCTCAAGAAAGAAACCTTGCAGCCTTTGAGGGAGATAGTCCTGCCTTCAGATCCCTAACACCAGTGCCTGAAGTGTTCTTGTTGCTTTGAACTGCTGTCCTGAATTTCCTGACACTTTATAGAGGAAGACTATAAAAGGCATTAACAGTTCTTGATGTTGCACCAAAGCCTAGAAGCCATATTTTGGATTTTGTTTCTCCTAAATTTTATGGCTTTGAGTGACCTAACCTTTGGTCCTCAGTTTAGTTGACAGAAAAAAAAGAAAGACTGCATATAAACCCCGGATGTTTCTCACCCTTTTTTAATGACTCAGTATATACTTCACTATATTTTTCAACACAAATTTCATTTTTCATTTCTTGTATGCAACAGTGCATATTTTCTGCCAGGAAACCTAAATAATTTATGGTTACAGAAAGCATGCAAACGTGACCAAAGCAGAGAACTAAATCATTCAAATGCAAATCTCAGGAAGACACTTCTTTTCTGATCAGTTTCTACAGTGGTAACAATGCTTAGAGCTCGTAATTCTCTGAGTATCAGTGAGGAAAAGTAAGTCCATTTCAAGTTAACAAGGAACTAGACTTTATACATGAAGAAAATATTAGAATTCAGATCTTCAGTGATATTTAGCATCGTGATGTATAACATGTTCAACTACATTATAACAACTAAACCAAGTAACTGTTCATCTGTAATCCACAATACTTTAGAAATAAAGTAGGGCATTGTAAAGAACTTCATCCAATGAGATACTGAGATCCCTGCTCTGATTCACTTTAGGTAGCACTTCATAATTAATATATGGCTTAAGAAACACAGCTTACAGACATGAACTGGTCTTCAGCTATTAATTAAGATCCTCATCCAACTGGGTAAGATTTTCTACCACCAAAAAATGGCTTTGGAGAAGTAGAACTGCAAACCTGATGGTAGGATTTGTTGTTTCTGATGGTAGTGTTACTATTGCTGAAACTACAAAAGATGGTAAATTCATTAATGCATAGCATTACGTCTTGATTGCATTTGTATGAAATTCATTTGGTCATTGTTTGACCAGGACAGAATTTACCATTCATTATCAAGAATATCATTACATTCTTTCAGGCACTCTATAGATATTATAACCATGTTTTGACATTACATCCAACATAATCTCTGCAGGAAAATTATTCCAGGAACACAAAAAAGTGTTCAAAAAAAAAGATACTAGATTTTATATACACCAGGTTTACCTGCCTACTCAGTCTCAGACCAATAAGGACCTTAATGGGAGCTCATCTTTGCAGAGGATCAGCCATTTTTTATAGCTGTTGGTGTGTTGAGCTGCTATTTCAGTTTGATCGCTCTGTTAATGTGATCCAAAGGCACCAAGAAAAGCAAAACCACAACAGTTCTTCCCTTTTAGGTTTGTCTTGGTTTTGGCTGGGATAAACTTGATAACACACTGATGTTTCTAGTTGTTGCTAAGTAGTTGTAGCACTTATACTAAGTCAAGGACTTCTCATCTTTCTGTGCTCTGCCAGCGAGGAGGTGCACAAGCTGGGAGGGGGCACAGCCAGGACAGCTGACCCAAACTGGCCAAAGGGATAGTCCATGCCATGTGACATCATGTTCAGTATATAAACTGGGGGGAGCTGGACTGGGGAGGGATTGTTGCTTGGGACAGGCTATCGATCACCTGGTGGTGATCGATTGTTGCATTGTGCATTGCTTTTTTTTTTTTTTTTTGTATGTTCCTTTATGATGAAGAATATTATTTCCTCTTTCTTTTCTGTCCTATTAAACTGGTTTTACCTCAACCTACAAGTTTTTAGGGGTTTTTTTCTCATTCTTTCTCCCATCCCACCTAGGGATAGGGAGGTGAGAGAGTAGCTGTGTGGTGCTTAGTTGCCATGACAAGGTTTTTTGCTAAAAAGTAATTTAAATGAAATGTTGCATAAAATGTGCATGTCAGTGCACTAGTACTTGGTTATAGATCTGTCTCGACGGTAGACATTTAAGAACTTCCTTTCCCACTTTGAACTTTTGAAAAGCTTAATGAGATTTTTGTTCTGGCAATAGATTTTAAAGCGTATACATTCCCTGCTCTGGCCCTTTCTTTATCTTTGCATGATAGAAAATGTTTTTAACAAAACAGACCCTCAGCCCTAAGCCATTCACCTAGGCAAGGAGTAGCCATGAAAAATATAAAATATCATTGTGTTACAATCTAGCCAGCGCACTGAAAAATTGACACCTCTCTGAAGCAGTCACATACATTTCATGGAGCTTTTCAGTGTTAAAAACCTGTATGTCTACTTCAGACACAAAATTATGGACCTCAGTTTGTTTTGATTCAAGCATTAATCTGCCATCCAACTGGTTACAAGTGACATTTCTAGCTGGATTAGTTAAAAGATATCACAATCATTACTTATCAGAGTAGAGCTAGTGGCAGGAAAGGCCATCAATTATCAGTGATTACCTTTCTGTTTGCTTTTTTTTTCTTTTTCTTGAAAGGCAAGTGAATCTCAAAAAAATGTTCTACTGTCCAGTTTGATATTGTTACAGTGTAGATGAACTGTCAAAATATAACGCATCAAATACATTGACAGACAGGTTCAAAGGCCATGAGAGAGAGAAAGATCAGACAATTTAATTGGTATTTGTTGTATAATCCTATCACTGATATTTAAATTTGTCATGTATAGCATTTCACTTCAAACCTTGCTGAACTGCAGAGAAACCAATAACATGCTGGAGAGCTAAAACAAGGAATTATGGTCATAGAATCATAGAGTGTTTTTGGGTTGGAAGGGACCCCTAGAGCCCATCTAGTCCAACCCCCTGCAGTGAGCAGGGACACCATTACCCAGATCAGGTTGCTCACAGCCCTGTCCAACCTGGGCTTGAATGTTTCCAGGGATGGGGCATCCACCACCTCTCTGGGTAACCCGTTCCTGTGCTTCACCACCCTCATTGTAAAGAATTTCCTCCTTATATCCAGCCTAAACCTACCCTGCTTCAGTTTAAAACCATTACCCCTTGTCCTGTCACCGTTATCCCTACTGAAAAGATTTTTCCAATCTTTCTTATAGGCCCCATTTAAGTACTGGCAGGCCGCAATCAGGTCTCCCCGCAGCCTTCTTTTC
>KL263610.1:23546-77538 GCA_000699545.1 Podiceps cristatus
CAGCCAGCAATGTGCACTTGCAGCCCAGAAAGCCAACTGTATCCTGGGCTGCATCGGAAGAAGCGTGGCCAGCAGGTCAAGGGAGGTGATTCTGCCCCTCTACTCTGCTCTGGTGATTCCCCACTGGGAGTACTGCGTCCTGCTCTGGGGCCCCCAACAAAAAAAGGACATGGATGTGTTGGACTGGGTCCAGAGGAGGGCCATGAAGATGATCAGAGGGCTCTGAGGTGACCTTCTATCAGCCTTCAAGTACCTGAAGAGGGCCTACAAGAATGATGGAGAGGGACTTTTTACAAGGGCATGTAGTGAAAGGACAAGGGGGAATGGTTTTAAACTAAAGGAGGGCAGATTTAGATTAGGTATTAGGAAGAAATTCTTTGCAATGAGGGTGGTGAGGCACTGGAATGGGTTGCCCAGAGAAACTGTGGGTGCTTCACACCAGGTTGGCCGGGGCTCTGAGCAACCTGATCTAGGTAATGGTGTCCCTGCTTACTGCAGGGGGGTTGGACTAGATGGGCTCTGGGGGTCCCTTCCAACCCAACGTATTCTATGATTCTATGATTCTGTGTGCCATCCCTGGAACTGTTCAAGGCCAGGCTGGATGGGGCTCTGAGAACCCTGGTCCAGTGGAAAGGTGTCCCTGCCCATCCATGGCAGGGGGTTTGGCACTAGATGATCTTCAAGGTCCCTTCCAACCCTAACCATTCTATGATTCTATGAAACTGGAACACAAGAATTTCCATCTGAACATGAGGAAAAACTTCTTTCCTATGAGGGTGACAGAGCCCTGGCACAGGCTGCCCAGAGAGGCGTGGGGTCTCCTCTGAAGGTATTCAAAACCTGCCTGGATGCATTCCTGTGCAATCTGCTGGAGGTGGGTTGGACTAGATGATCTCCAGAGGTGCCTTTAAACCCCTGCCATTCTGTGATTCTGTAACAAGGTGGTTAAATATATTTAGTCCTTCCTCTGCAAATTTTAAATCAAAAATTTTAAAATCAAATTTTTAATAAACATATTTGCATACATAATTCAGGTTATTAGAATTTTCTTGGAATGCCTAGAGACAGACAGGAGATACTAAATTTAGTACCTTGTACTTGCTAATATTGGACAAATACTTTTTCTTTGCATTTTTAGATTAAGTACAATATTCAATCCTGCATAATGGAAGAAAAGATCGTGGTCCCTGGAAAACATGCAGTACAGCACAGATAGAACATGACATTTAAAAACAAGACACTGGGAAATTTCCATATCACGTTTTCATTCTTTACATACTTTCTCTGCACAAGTACATCCCCCAGAAGGATACCAGCACTACAGAATGATTATTATAGCAGCAAAATATGGAGTCCTTAATAGGATGACATAAGAATGAGATCAGACTCATGTCTTCTTTTGTTGCTGGGGAATATGACAAATATCACATGCTGACGCTTTTTCCATTCCACCCCTTAGTGCTTTCTTAAAGGCCACATGGTTGACAACTTTCTTTCTGGCAACAAAAATGTAGTCGGTACATTGGTTTAATCAGGCACTGACACTCTAATAGCATTACTGAGATGAATCTTAATGTTTGCTTCAAAATATGTAAAAATATTGTTTATTTAACTCTAATTATTTAAGTTATTTAATCATAGCCTAATAACTAGGCAAATATCTCAACCGAGTTTTTAGGGTTTTTTGTTTGTTTGCTTGCTCTTGTTTGGTTTTTTTTGTGGGTTTTTTTAGGTTTTGCTTGTTTTCTTGGGGTTTTTTGTTTGTTTGTTTTGGTTTGGTTTTTTTTCCTCACAATAAAAAAATAGCAATAGGGCTTCCAGGGTCAATGTTTGCCAGATGTTTCCATAAGCAGAGAATATTTCACTCCCATTGCTCACATGCCACAAATTATAGAAATAAATAGGTCTGATAATATTAATAAAGGCAGAAATGGAGTTGTTTCGTGAACAGCCTAATCACTAGGATGCTCTTTGTTTGATTGAAATGTCAAGAAGGCTATTAGGAAGCAAAGACAAAGGCAAACATATGGCTCAAGATAAATAGCCGTCTACCAAAACTCCAGGACTAATCAAAAACTATTCATTTATATTCTCTGCCTCTTATCCTCTGCTGAGTTCACTGGACTAGCATGTTAAAGGGTCAAGAGAAATCCTACAGCTAGACTGGTTGTAAATTGAACAACCATTTAAGCAAGGAGCCAGACCGACTCTCAGACCTCAGGGCCCAGGATTGAGTGAAGCTGGAAGGGTCACATAGGGCTCTACAAAAGGCTAACAAGATTTTAGCTCTTTTAGCTCTTTTTTTTTTTTTTTTTTTCTTCTTACATTATGCTTTCATTTAAGAAGCTGTCTGGCTACTCTGCTGCCCCCAGCCATAAAATCTTGCAGGGAAGAAATTCCCTTACAAAGAATCAGCTGGAGAGAAGCTGATCAATGGACAGTTTATCCCACCCCAGTGGAGCTACAGTAGTTTGAATTTTGCATAAGCCTTCATGCACAAGAGAGTACACCCAGACAAGTGGGGCAGGATACAGATCTATTAGGTCTGTAACCGTGGCATGCTTGATGTCGATTGTAAAGTTATCCACACTTAACAAAGGGAAAAAATGAAATTAATTGTCCAAGTGCTAGTTCAGTACTTGAGCTGACAGGATAACCCAGAAATCCCATGTTCTTTGTGGTATGATCTTTCATATAGGTTTTACTGTTTATCATGTTGATAGACTCTGCTCGTTGACTAAAACATCACATAGGACAAGGATGAGCATCAAGTGTAGTTGAACTGAAGGAGGTAGACACATAATTAAATGTACTGCTGGAGACAAAATGGATGCTGCAGCTGTCAAGAAAAAAAGTTTGTAAGAGTAAAAGCTTTTGCTGAGTAAATTGTGATAAACGAAACAACAGAAAAGGAACCAATACTCCTTGTGGAAGTTGAAAATATTTCTAATTGAAGTGAGCTTTTTGTGTTTTTTCAGTCAATTCCTCAAGGATACACAAGATCAAAAAATCATCACACCTTTAAAGAAATTTTAAGAACATTTAAGTTATATTTAATAAATTAATGGGAAAATTAATTAAAGTACAGTGCCTACATTAAATAAAATATCAGACTGAAAGTACAGAGGTAAAATGGAGTAAAATTAGTATATGTTTTAAGCTGGTGTCATTTCTACAACAGAAAATGATTTGAAGTATAAAAAGTACCAAATTATCAAAATCATCATCTGCTAAACTATTAGGTTACATCTGGAATCCATATGAAATTTACTATTCACTGTTTTGGGAGCTGTCACACTCTCTCCTTGCTGTGTTCATGATTGTGACTACTCAATAATTTTCACTACTAACCCTGAATTTTGGTGGTGTGTGTTTTATGTGACAAACATTCATATAAATAGGTTTGCTATTGAAATAGTGATATTTTAGAACACAGCTAACACTTCATTTCTACCTGTTCCATCTAAACTGTCAGACTGAATGGGAGATATATTCACAAATGCTGTATGAGATTGACAGTGCGTCACTGATGACTCTGCTCGCTTGCTCCTCAGACACTACTTAGGTCCACATATGCGGGCTGTGCCTGCACATTTTTGTCCTGAGAAAGATACTTTTACAAAATCTAGAAGATGGATGTATTTATCTTATTTTCTCTTCCCTTCTTCACAGATGCCTATGGAGATAACAATAATAACAACAATGGAGCGATTTACATCGATACAGAAACTTCTATCACAAAACTCCTTGTATCAGTCCACCAAATGTGACCTCCACCCATGGACTGAAATGCAATAGTTCTTTTAACAATGCATACCCTTAGTGTTACTGTCTTGAATATTAAAGCGTGAATTGCAGGAAAGGGCTTGTAACCTTTCATCCTATTTGCAAACTGAGCACAGCATTTCAAAATTTGTGTGCCAAAAGACAGACTTCTGATCAATACAATGTTGTTTGGCAACTAGTTTCTCAGAAAGATGCAGCTTTCAGCTCTCTCACTGGTGTCAGTTCTGGCACTCAAATCCTTCAAAATGTATGGTTCCTAATTTAGTATGCAAAGTTAGCATACAGCCTTGACAATGAGAAACCCACGACTTCTTCAAGACATTTGAGTGTGGAACTGGGAGTGGAAATCAGGCATACTTATAATCCGTGTTCTAACTCCTAAACTGTTATCATGTTTTGCATCATTATTCTGGACTACTTGCTCTGGAGGATGAGTATCATTTGTCTGATGTGATACCACTTCAACAGATAGTTGATACCACTTCATCACACATCCTTTGTAAAAGGACTTACACATCTGCTCCACCTGCGTTTGACACTGTTTAGATAAATAGCAGTATTGTCTTAAATAATACATCTCTCTATTTCCATTAAGCTACAAGCATGTATTACATGACCAGGTAGAAGGTGTCTTTGTGGTTAGTAAAGTTAATGATACATGGGAAACATACTCATTGGAACTAATTAGACAAATTGTTTTAAGGCACTTCAAAACTCTTTACAGTTTTGCAAACAAGTTCGTTTTACACCCCAGGGTTTAAGAAGAAATGTGGTAGTAGAGTGGTATGATGACATATTGCAGGGATAGCAGAGGTTAACTTTATTTATCAAGAAAAAAGATGTCTAGAAAGTAGCTCCATTTATTGAAATGGGAATTATAGATACCTGTTTCAGAAAGTTTCTTAAGCTGCTCAGTTGTTGGCAGCAAACCATAGTATCCTTTTTGTCCTTGAATCTCACAGCACCACGGAGGATGGAAAATTAAACACAGTTTGAAAACAATGTGCATATCACTTAGCAGTGTCATAAAATAACAGGATATTTCTTATATTGCTACAGAAGAAAAGTTTTAACTCCCTGTAATTCTCAGGAGGTGATGGGGTTACAACAAAGCACTAAGCAGAGTTCATTCCAATTCTAGCTACAAGGTTAACGGTGTGTGATGCCTCTTTGTCAACTTCTCTGGTAACACCAATTGCATCTACAAGCTCATGGAGGAAATATGGAAACCCTCTGTCGCCAAAGGGTTTGCACAGCTCCAAGGTTCTTGATTCACTATAAGAATTTTACAAATCAATCCTTCCATCTGCTAGACCTGTTGTAAAAGCATTTCCTTCCAAAAGCATTTCCAAATAGAAATGGCAGTTTGCTTTAAAATGTCCCAGCACATTTTCTAACACTGTACTGGATTTTTTATATTTCCACATATAAAAGGGTACAGCATTCTATGGGAAGAGCTAAGGATTAGTATTCATTCTCGACTAAATCTGAAGTTCAAGTAAAAAGTTCTATGCTTAAGAAAAACCACTCTTTATAATATTTGAATAAAGTGCTCTTCTTACCTCAATAAGAAATGGTTTCTCTTATTCAGGAGCAGATCTTTCAATGCTAAAGGTCTAAAGCATGGTTTTCAAGCATTTTATGAGTCTTGCAAGGACAAGATTAAAGAGGGTTTTTTTTAAACAATCTTTCTAGACAAAAAATGCTTAAAATGCTATTCTTAAATTTATTTTTCCTTTTATTTTTTCTTCTTGATATTTCATTACATTGTTGGATTCACTGAATGGGTGATATTTTGTTTGACATGTCTGCTGACCAAATAGGAGTCATCCACTGAGTCTTCTGCCTCCATTAGGTGACAACTCATACCTGTGGTGATTCCATCCTGTGAGGAAACCTCCATCACTGGTTTCACCTTTCCACTGTACTCTCAAGCTGAAGTGAGAAGCATCACAATTCACTTCTTTTTAGATGTGTTTTTTCCCCACTTGTATATTAGAATTCTGTTGTCTACTTCATTCTTCTTAGTGAACTGGCCCCCAACCACATATGACTAATAATAATTGGAAATTAAATAAGTAGCTAATGAAGGCTGATTAAATATAAATTAGAATACAAAACACCAACACTAGAACTTGATTTCCAGCACCTAACCATTTCTGATCAGCACCTGAATCATAAAATATGTCTTCAAGACAATCCAGATCTAGAAAAGACTAATTTTTATCCCTAAGTTCTTAACAAAATATGAAGATTACTATGTTATGGAGGAAGTTGTAAAAGTACAAGTGCTATTTCTGCTATTGTGGTTAGATTTTAAAATTTGCCCTTGGAGCAATGAAGGCTAGCCATGTTCTGGCCCGTGTCAGCAAAAGCATAGCAAGCAGCTAGAGGAAACTGATTATTCCCCTCTATTTAGCACTTGTGAGACTATATCAGGAGTGCTGTGTCTACTTGGAGGTTCCCCAATACAAGAGAGACATGGACAGACTGGAACAAATTCAGTCAAGGACCACCAGGCTATTGAGGGGGCTGGAACACAAGACATATGAGAAGCTGAGAGAGATGGGTCTGTTCATCCTGGAGAAGACTGAGGAGAGCTCTAATTGCAGTCTTCAACCAGCCAGTGAGTAGTTAAACAGAAAATAGAGACAGACTCTTCTTGGAGGTGAGCAGAAATAGGACAAGAAGAAACAGCTAAAAGTTGCAGCAAAGGAAATTGCAATTAAATAGTGGGGGAAATAATATCACCAAGAGGGTGTTCAAAAGTAGAACAAGCTGTGGAACCTTCACCTTTGAAGAGAATAGACAAGATAGAATCACAGAATGTTTTGGGTTGGAAGGGACCCCCAGAGCCCATCTAGTCCAACCCCCCGCAGTGAGCAGGGACACCATTACCCAGATCAGGTTGCTCAGAGCCCCGTCCAACCTGGCCTTGAATGTTTCCAGGGATGGGGCATCCACCACCTCTCTGGGCAACCCGTTCCAGTGCTTCACCACCCTCATCGTAAAGAATTTTTTCCTTACATCTAACCTAAACCTACCCTGTTTCAGCTTGAAACCATTACCCCTTGTCCTATCACCATTGTCCCTGCTGAAAAGATTCTCCCCCTCTTTCCTATAGGCCCCCTTTAAGTACTGGAAGGCCGCAATCAGGTCTCCCCGCAGCCTTCTCTTCTCCAGGCTGAACAAGCCCAACTCTCTCAGCCTGTCCTCACAGCAGAGCTGCTCCAGCCCTCGGATCATTCTTGTAGCCTCCTCTGGACCCGCTCCAACAGCTCCATGTCCTTCTTGTGCTGAGGGCTCCAGAGCTGGACGCAGTATTCCAGGTGAGGTCTCACCAGAGCAGAGTAGAGGGGCAAAATCACCTCCCTCGACCTGCTGGCCACGCTTCTCTTGATGCAGCCCAAGATACAGTTGGCCTTCTGGGCTGCCAGCGCACATTGCCGGCTCATGTCCAGCTTTGAGGAATGCCTGAAGTAAGTTAGCATAACTTTGAAGCTGGCCATCCTTTGAGCAAGGAGTGGGACAGATAACCATCAGATGCACATTCCAATCTCAGTTATTCTGCAGTTCTAGTCTATATTTCCATACTAGATCCAATTCAGTTTAGATACCTCTTGTCCACAGAAGACTTTATGATTTGCTTATGTATCTGTCTTGTTGGAATAGTTTCTTATCATTTTGCCTTTAGATCATCCGTTTTACTCTATTTTTTCCTCACCAAACTATATATTTGTACTAAATTCTTAGTATTGAATGGATATCTGTTCTGAATCAACAATACTGACTTAAATGAAACAAGTAAAAGTTGTTGAATCCAAATGACAATCCCACCTCTTAAAAACTAAGCTTTGATTTGTATCCAGAATACCATATACAGGTACACAGAATTTAAAATTCTCTGGTTTTATATGTTATAAAGCAAAGTACTTTTTTTTCCTTCCTTTTTTTCCCCAAAATAGACCAATTTACACTTTACATTCAAGCCCTAGCCTATTCCCAGATGCCTGTGGGCTGAATCTCCAAGGTCCTTTTCAAATCCAGTTCTCCTGTGCTGTATTACAGAAGTCTACTGAGTAAGCTTTGACATAGGGTATCAGCTGGTTTTTAAACAGGCTAAGTAATCCCCTTCTTCTTAACCTGTTTAGAATAAAACCTCAAGTTCTTATTCTCCACAGCAGCTGAATGATAATAAGGAAGGAGGCCAAAACCAGCAGTTGAATCTCTCCATCGAGAATATGCCTATTGTTTCTTTTGTTTGCTTTTCTTTAAAAAAGAGGTAGAAGTCTTGTAACTTTTCAGCTCCAGTGTAACACTCTGCTTTACCGGTAAGGGAAGTCCAGTTGCTGTGAAAAAAATAGTAGCCCTAGAAAACTCTCCATTTCTGCAAAACTACCTGAATAAGAAATCGGTGGAAAGTCTGCCTGTTTCTAATTCTGAAACTTTGTTCATGGATCGCCTGTCATTCTTACAGAGCACTGGGCAAACCTTAAGGGAGAAGCCAAGGGGAAGTTCATTTAGTGTCCTGTCATAGACCAACACTGTGGAAGCAGATCTGAAATGGTAAATCTAAAGATTATCTGTTTGAGAAATTCAAAGAGACTTATCTCTTCCTCACAGCTCCGCTGATACTGGCATCAGCCAAGGTGCTTGAGCTGAACTATTAGTGGGCACAGTCTACTTGTCTCTGAAATTTGTGCCTCAGCCATGTTTTGAACAAAGCAGGTATACTTCATCTCTATTTATGTGTGCTTTGGGAAAGGATTTTGAGACCTGCAGGATTCTCAGGGTGGAGACAATGCACCATCTGAAATGTACATTCTCCCATTCTTCTGCTCTGACTTCTGGAGGAGTCTGGCTTTTACTTATATGTGTGATCCCCACAAAATATTTGTTATTACTGGATCTGTACCTACATTTATCCATATTTCACTTAGACTTTTTATTTTTCCCATGTGTTCCACAAACACACTCAAGTCAAATGTTACGGAAGAACCTCTTGAATTCCTCAAGTCCCAAGTTAATTACAAAATCACATCTAAAATTCAATCACAGACAGTCAATGCCAACTCTCTCCATTTACAGTATCAAAGCATAGTAGGCAACTGTCTCATTTAAAGGTTTCTCAAACATAATATTCAGAATTCTTCAGCTCAATAAGGGAATGTTAGCAGGATTTTCATATGAGCTCAGCCTAGATAGTCGAAATATTATTTATAATAGTAATTTTGAACCATCTTACAAGATGAGGTTCTGACAGAGAAAAGCTATTAGAAATCAATTACTTTTATTTATTGGACAAAGCAAAATCCCAAGGTTCTCTGTTTTCCCTGAGAACAACTTTATATGACATAGCTGTGGAATAGTTGCTGGAAATAGTTAACACACCAGGCACAGAAAGACAGAACTGAGATTCTGGGAAGTAAAAACACTTTAAAGAAAGTCTTCACTTTTATGAGTATGTCACTGAAACTAAATAAAGTATGAAACTGGAATAGAGTTTCATACAATTAAGAAAACAAAGAAAGAAAATCAGTAAAGGAAATGAATGAAATACGGATAAAAGTAAAGGTGGAGGAGAGTCAATGTTAAATTGTAAATTATCTCAGCTGGCATGAAAAACTGTTTATAAGGTAAACCAAAATTATTTCAAGGAAAACAGAGACAACCCAGTTTGAAATTCCATTGTTAAAACAAATCTCAATCAATCAAATGATTAATTCTACCTTTGCAATGTGTCAGTTACAAATGGCAACAACCAGAATCAATGGTATATAATTTGTCATCTCTTTGAAAGCTCAAAGATCATTGATAGGCAAAAAAACAATGAAGCTAACAATTGTTGTGTAAAACATGATTAATATTCTGCTCCATGATAATTTTCTTTCTTTAAAGAAAGAGACACTGTTTCAATCAAATTACAATTTTGTCCTTCCAAGGGCACAATAAATCACTAATATGTTCGAATGTTCACAGAAACCTTTGAATAAATGCATTCGCATATACACATTTGAAACTTCACATTCTGTGTTTCAGTAGCCATAATAGATATTCCTGGTTGAACATACTTTCTATCAGGTATTTTATATAATATTGTGTAGTAGTAGAATACTTTGCAAATTAATAGAACTGCATTTGGATCAATGGAAGACTGAACATGATAAACTAGGAAGACTCCCTTAATTTCTCTATAATGTTAGGAACTGAAAGTCTTGAATATTTATTTAGGTCTCATCCAAGCATATGCAAAAAGTCTTTCTTAGCACACATGAGCTAAATAGTACTTGAAGCTTTGAAATATAAAACAAACCATTTTTTTTTCTATTTATTCATACTTGATCTACCAAAAACATACATTGTTTAATTATGGAAGTACTGCTTTGAGAGGAAGTTAAATCTCACTTGAAACAGGAAACAGAAAGAAATTAATGACCAAGATTGTTTAGCAGGGGCATAGTAGGGCACCTGCCCTTTTCATATCCAGGGAGCCCAGGACCAGTCAGCTTCCTTCAAGTAGCAAAACCAGCTGGGGAAGGAGGATGTGATTGTAAAAACAAGCAAATAGTAAAGATGAGGGTATGTTAAAAAAAAAAAAAAAAAAGAGATCAGTTTATGATACTGGCCTTGTACCAGGGTGGCCATAGAGAGGATGCTGGTAGTAATGACTGTATAAAGTGGATAGCAGGTCTAGCTTTTGAAGAGCAGAAGATGCAAGTATTATGAAACATTGTTGGTAGTGTGATGTAGGGTATAACAAGGTATTTTAATAAGTTCTTACACCTCTATAATATAACTTACCTACTCACAGTAGCAGTAGCTTCTAGGATTTTTCTCTGCAATGGGCTTTATTGTCTAATAAGCACACCTATGAATTAAAGGTTTGGGTTTGGGGTTTTTTGTTTGTTTGTTTTTTGTTTGTGGGGGGTTTTTTTTTTTTTTTTTTTTTTGTTTGGTTTTTTTTTTTTTTTTCAATTTCAATTTGAAACTAAACATGGTGGAATATGACAATTCCAAAAGGTTACATTTTTCATTATCTTTAATTGAGTAAAGTAGTGCACATGAATGTTTCTGGCTGCTGTATAAACTATGGACTAACTGTTAAACTATTTTAGGCTAATTTTTAAATTAAATGCTGAAAGACAGATGAAGGGGTGGGGAAAAGATTTAAAATAAATAAAAGGAACTTTGTTGCAGAAAGTGCTGATGAAACTAAAATATTATTAACAAAGATTTGTTCTGGTGCAGTCTGATCCTAATGGGTCACTTGAAAGGCTTGACTGTGGAAAGGCTAGTTACACAATGAAACATACTTTTTTATGTTATCAATAACATGGGGCACAGTACATTGTCGATGTACTGCTTCTGCTCAGTAGGATTCATGTCAGTAGGTTTGATATCTGCAAGGCATGGAATAGATATTAGCAAAAATCAAAGAAAAAGATATTTTGAAACAAATTATGAAAAGGCAGTATCTCATTTATGTTTTATTTGGAGCTTATATTTTCAGCGTCTCTAGAAAACAGTCCAGACTGCTATAGTCACTCTTCTAGAATCCTTCAAATGAACCATGTGCTTATAACGATTAAGAGACTAACAACTGTGTTGCAGCTTTAACCTGCCTTTAAATGCCCAGTTCTAAAAGCTGCTTACTCCAGGCATGCTCTTTATATAGCTGTATGAGAGCATAAATGAAGAAGCATTGGGGATGTTTTGTGTAGTTCAGTCTCTCAAGGCCAGCAGCACCTGTGTGACCATGGGAGCAATGCCAGGTAAGGCCAGGAAGACCTAAGTAACCATACCAGAAATACCAGAACCGGTGTCAGAAATATCAGATTTAGTATCAGAATATCAGAAATAACAGAACAGATATGGATGAAGCAAACAAAACTGGGACAAGGGGGGAAAACCAGTAAGTAACAGGTTGTTTATTTGGATGAGACTGTGGTGGAGAAAAGGAGATAGAAGAGTCAGAGAAATCGTAATGAGGATAATAAAGGCTGCAATTATTTGACTAGAGACATCTGTGGTAACCTGTGGCACAGCCCTGAGCTTGATTACCTCATTCTATTTGGGATAATAACCCAAATCTGTTGTTCTGACCACATCAAATGTGCTTCTGTGGTTGTGAATGTCTATGGAAAGGAGACACTCTCTTAATGGCAAAACATCCACTTGAATGGAATAAACATCCCAGTATCACATTGTCAGTGTCTGTTTCAGGCCTGAGAGCATTTGCATCTTTCAGTCCAAAAAAACAAACCAAAACAAACCAAAAACAACCCTCAAAACAAAACAGTGTTTTTTCTCATTTACTGAAGTATGATTTTGCAAGTGGATTCTGTATGATACAGAGAACAGCTGCAAATCAAAGTATTTTGTTCACTGATTTTATGTATTTAGATAACAAGAAAATATTTTTGAGCTAATAATTGCCTCAAATTCCTAACGCTCTGGAGACCATTATTTTCCACTACTCTCTGTATGTTTACATCATTTTCTTATTTGTTTTGATTTACCTATGCTCTGTGCTTTGGTTAACCAGGAATCAGGGTTAAGGCTAATGAAAAGAAGACCATGGTCGGCATTACAGATTTTTAGCGATGCTCAGTGGCTACACAGTTTCTCTCTTGTTACTCTGTTTCTTTTCTTAAGCATTTTCTATGGCAATAAATGTATCCACACTTGTGATATGTTTAAAAGAATCAGAGCTCAGCAGAATAGGCTGTCAACCAGTCCCTCAGGTTGGAACGTAAAATGATTTTGAATTTACTTTTCAAAGTGGATGGTCTTAAGATATATAAAATGGGGCAGCTTTTCCGAGTAATTCAGTGAATCACTGCAGTGCTTCCAAAAAAAACCAAACCAAAATAAATTTTGGCAGCCACTGAAATAGTGGCATTTTGTCTCTGTATGCACATGGCTATTATAAAGTGGATTTCTATTGTATAGGTAGAACCTAATTAAGCTCTAAGTGCATGAAAAATTCTTCAAAAGCAAATATTAACATTATTTCATTCCACTTCATTTTAATAGATGTTCTTGTATGTAAAACACATTAATAGATGTGAATGACCTGTAAGATATGAATGTATTTTTTGGTGCATTAAGCTGTCAGAACAAAATTATTTTAAATTTAGGTCAAATTTGCTCAATAGTTTTGCTCCAAAATTGGAATGCACAGAATGAGAAAGAAGGAATAATGGCATCCAGCCCTATTATTTTGCCAGAAATACGGAACCTCTGGAAATATTTTTCTGATTATTCTCTAAATTCATGTTACCTGAAACCGGAAATAAGTAAAGCATAATGCCCTGGGGGTAGGAGCCATCTTTTTCCTCGCTGACTGTGTCTGAGTTGTACCAGCTTTGCCAAAAAAAGAGAAATATCAAAGGACTTTCTACTGAGGCAAATGTTTTCCTAAAAAAAAAAAGTATTACATTACTAATTCAAGAGGTATCAAAAGAGATGTAACTCATGAAATGAAACAATGCTCGATGAGCTAATGCCATATAAGCAGTAAGGCCTGGAAGTCATCCCGAGCCTGTCCTCTTCCTCAGTGCAGCATAGCAATAGAAAGTGTTCAGCTCTGCTCTTGCAGCTCCAGTCTGAGGCCTGAATGCTGAACAATCAGTGTATTTTCGTTATTCCAACAGCCCAGGTGTCTTTTTGAGGCCACTGCGTTTTCTTTCATTGACCTGACAGCCCTGTTTGAATTACTGGTGTGACACTCTAGGAACAAAAGCAGTACTCGCTGAGAAAAAATTCCCTTCTAACTCTTAAAGGATGATACAACTTGTTGAATGAATAATATCCCTGATCTGTATGTGAAGGCTGTGCTTGCTAACTGTGACAGGAGAAAAAAAAAAAAAAAAAAAAAAAAGAAGAGCTATTGGTTTCAGTTTCCCAAAATAAATACTGTTTTTTATATAGAAGATACAGGAAAAGAACAAAGGAGCTAAAGATCATAAGACAGGTCACAGCATACTCTGGGAGACAAGCTATGAAAAACAATTCTGTCTTTCTACAGTTTTTCCAGGTCATTTTCCCTTCACTCATACATGGTAACATTTACATGAAAATAGGATCTCGGTTTCTCAGGAGTTCATCTGCTCTTTATAATTATCCTCTTGAAGTCATAATCCTGGTTTCTGTGGTAATTAGGTTTTCCATAAGTTTTCAGTGGTTATTTCAAGGTGAGCTGGGCTAGGCTTTAATCCAATAATAGCGTCCCAATAGCATCATTAAGACCAAGTTTTTCCAATATAGGAGCCTAAAATCACGTCTAAAGATATATGAGTCTATTATTATGTCCACATGTAGACAGCAGTAAGTAGACATTTTTTTTTTAATTGCTGATGTTGGGAACTCATCTCTGTCAGAGGCTTAGCATTCCTGAAAATCCCATTACTTACAAATGTTTCTAAATCTAGCCTTTTTTTTTTTTTTTTTTTTTTTAAATTGTGACCTACTTAAATAGGAGCTGTAACAAGGCCTCTCAATTGTGAATGAGAGCCAGAGCACAACGGTAGGAATTAATCCATTTAATCTAGACATATAAAGGTCATTCCACCCTAATTTTGAAGATATTGATACTTTTATCTATCATGAAATGTTTTTAAAACTGAACACAGAATGTCAGCTAATTGAAGCTTTGTATCATAGCCTTACTAGGTTTTAGTGACAGCTTGTCTTTCCATTTATTCCTGTATAGACAGACTCTATGACATTACTACGCAACAAGAAAAAGTTTGTTCGAAAGGATAATCTAAAGTTATTTCATCATATACCTGTACCTTAATTTTCTATATCTAAATGAGCTTTTAATTGACATAAGTGACAGGAAAAATAGCATGTGTTAAACTTGCGTGGTTTCAAATTCCTGTCTCTGTTGCAAGCAGTAAGCATTCATTGCATACGTAAACAACTTTCTCTTCAGATATTATCAGTTTCTTATTCAAATTCAGAGTTTACAGGAATCTTCACATGACCTTCCACCACAGATATCATAGACAGGTTATAGGTGAAGGGTGCTACCTTTTTCATTATTATGTTCTTGGTTTTTGGTCACGTAGAACTGCACATAGGCAAAAACACTGTAAAGATAACTATACTGTCAGATACAATTTTGACTACCTTTTCTGTTCTCTACTGCTTGGCATTATTTAGGCTATGCTGGGTCCAAAATGTAGTATTAAAACATTCCTTCAGGGTGACAACTTGTTTGAGATGAGCTGCTTACATCAGCAATGGCTTGGCACCAAAATCCATTATATAACACGCTTGCTTGAGATTCATAGGAAGTACAGGGTCAGCACCTGACCTGCAGATTATCTTGGAAAAGAAAATAATAAGGAGAGCTCCTTTGTATTTCTACCATATTATAATACAGATATATATTACAGGATATAAAGAATGCATTACTTGCATTTAAAAATTCTAAAGCTGTTTGCATCTGATACCATTTCCATGAACAACACACATTTATTTTACATAAATGCTCTGAGAAACACTAGCCCCAACCCTAGAAAACAAAAAGAAGTCATCTCTGATAAGAACATATAACCATTATATAACATGTGAAAGATATATAAGGTTAAGTTAAAATAAAAAGGATTTTGAGTAGAGAAAGAGCAACAAGACTGTTCAGGAACATAGTTAAGTGTGTAACACTTTTTTTTTTTTTTTTTTTTTTTCTATCATGCATTTGTTTTCTGTTTCTTCTTTACTTACATAGCTGCTCATTCCCTGATGTTTTCCAAAGGTTTTCTACATGTCATGGTATATTAACTTTTCAAATTCATTGGGAATTCTGGTCTAAAGTAAAATTTTACCTGTCGTGACTTAACCGTTCATTGAAAAATGTAGAAGCACTTATGACGTCTGTTGAAAAGTGTGATTAATTTTTTTCAAATATACTTTTCTAACTCCAATTATAAAATCTAGAGATAAAATCTAGAGTTAACTGGAAAAAAGCTATATTTTTAACACAAATTTTGAAGTGAATTTTCTTTGATTGTAAATTTACTGTTACTATACTTGATTACCTCTAATCTCATTACCAAAATGTTATCAAATTATATTTTAGCTGAGTATTCTTTATATTAGAATGGTTTGCAGTAATTAACTGAGTTATTTAACTTACACAGTTGTGAAGACACTTTATTTGTCTGATTTTCAACAAGGTGCTGAGCAGTCTGGCCTTGATCCATCGAAGTGATTAAGCATCTGCTTAACTTTAACCACATAAGTGATCTTACTGGGAATTTTGCAGGATCAAGCCCTTCATCAACCAGTCTTTGAGCAAATAGTCTTTTTCCTGATTTATTTTTTGTTTGATATCACTCAAGTTATCTCTTTCTGAAATGACATTTCTTTTACTCTGTATATTGATCAAACCCCTCAGTGAACATTGTCTTCAGTATGACATTGGAGCTGGCTGGTGAGTTCAGCCATGAATAATTTGGATTTTTTTCCTTCATTTAATTTTTTACTGTATTTTTTGCAAGACAGAAACTTAAGAAATCATCAGCACTTTGAATCCCTCAGGGATAGTCAGGAGGTAACTGCAGACTCCTGTAACAGAACTTCAGATGTGGGGTTTTTTATCATGTTTACCTTATTTATTAAAAACCAACAAAGTAATATAAGATTTACTGATGAGATTTAGACTTCACAGTTTATTTTCTCTTATTAAAGACACACAAAGAAATCGAACACAGGTACTTGCTGCAATATGTTTTTCTCTGATAGTTTCCTCATTACAGTTGTGGTGAGGTATTGAAAGAAAACTACCCCCAGGTTATGACAAGCCCGTCCAATGTATTTGCTGGATGCACTGTCCACATTCTTTGCAGGCAATCTAGGCAAAAGTTAAAATTATGTCATCAAAACATATAGTCTGCATGGGTATAGCACATAAAAGAGCAGACATTGTAGCAATCAGTCTCTTTATCCAGTGTTACGTTAATAGACCATCACAGCTGCTTCTAGCTTCACTGGTAGATATGCACCCTAGACACCAAAGATGATCTCATCTCTGAAACTGTAGATATGTATGGAAAATACTGCTGTTCAAACACATGATTCCTTTAAAAGCAAAAACACTCTACGACAGAGAAGGGAGGGAAGAAAACAGGTAAAGTACATTGTGTTTTCCCCTGTATGGAGTCAGGCTATAGTTGGAATCTGTAAACAGATCCAGGTGTCAGACATGAACCTGGATCTCCCAGTTAAGGTATTGCTAGAGACAGTCTAGTTGTCAGTCCCCTGCACGGACTGGAAGAGAAGGAGACAGAGCAGGAAGCATGGAGGACTTCAGGACCCCAGAGTATATGAAGCCAGTTGTCTAGTCAGAAGCTGATATCCACACTGTTAATGAGAAACAGATTTCGGTTTGCATCATTTTTCAAAAATACTTGAGGAATGACAGAATTTTATTAACTTGAAATGCTGACACATGAAAAACATAAGAAATACTAATGATTTTAGGAAGGAAGATCTCGTTATTTTCCAGAGTCCATGAAATGTGTAGACCACAGTAGAGGGATGGAGAATCTCACAATATTGCCTCTGCTGTTGCACACAGATGTCTGCAATGATCACCTGTTAAGTAGCTTCAAAGTCACAAATATGCAAAACTTTCCAAACCATACCTAGCAAACCAAACTACTTAAACTGGATGATAAGTAGATGATAATCCGACATGTTTCTGTGATATATTTGTGATGGAGAAAGGACCAGGACCTAAGTCACAGGTATAGAATCACGGAAATTCTGTTTGGAAGGGGCCTCTGAAGGTCATCTAGTCCAGTCTCCACTGAAAGCAATACTGTGTCCAACATAGATTAGGTCGGGTGTGGCTTTGGTAGCAGCATTTCTAAAATTCCTGGAAAGGACCTTCCCCCATCTCTGTGGTTAAAATGTTTCAGTACAGTTCTACCTTCCTGGTAAACCGTTTTGTTTTGTTTTTCACAATGTCTGACCTAAACCTCTCTACTCAGTTTGTAGCCATTGTCTCTTTGTATGTCATTTGACACAACAGAGGAAGGTTTGGCTCTGTTATCTTTTAAATATCCTTCAAGCTGTTTCAAGCAGCTATTAAGATTTCTCCTTAAATTCCTTTTTACCAGACTAAACAAGTCCAGCTCAAATAGTTTCTCTTCGTGGATTATCTATGCCCTGTTGACCTTGGCAGCCTCTTCTACGCATAATATGGCACCCCCTAGATGCAATATTCTAGGTGAGGCCTCACTAGCAGCAAGTAGACAGGATAACAACGCCCTTCAATCTGTTGGCCATGATCGTCCTAATGTAGCCAGTATGCATTCTGCCTTACAATGAGAATGTTCTATTGGTTCCTATCTAATCCAGCACCCAGTGTAACTCTTAGTAACTTCTCAGACTATATGGCTGTATTTTGCCTCAGGTGATATTTTTTTATTACTGAACTTTCTTAGATTTCATTTAGCCTAATCAACAAATTTATCAATGTCCCTCTGGATCAAAGGATCTGGCTCCCTTTAGCTTAGAGTCATCTGCAAATAATTTTTTCTGAAGGCATTGTGTGTGATCACTCAGACTACCTTTGAAGATGTTGAACATTATGTCTCCTGGCACTAACTTTTAGAGTACTTTACTCTTTCCAGGTCACCAGATGAACATCCAACCATTGATTACTACTGTTTAAGCCTGGCAGTGCAGTAAATTTTCAACTTGCTAAACTATCTGCTCATTCAGGACATAGACACAGCTTTCAAATAATAGCACTGAGAGATGGTGTGAAAACCCTTACTAAAATGGATCTGGATGTGTTACTTACTGGACATGTATCTGTTGGACTAAGTCCAGATGAGGGCCATGAAGATGATCAGAGAGCTGGAGCACCTCTGCTATGAAGACAGGCTGAGAGAGTTGGGGTTCAGCTTGGTGAAGAGACTTTGTAGCAGCCTTCCAATACCTGGAGGGGGCCTACAGGAAAGCTGGGAAGAGGTTTTTTAGAAGGGCATGTAGTGATAGGATGAGGAGGAATGGCTTTAAATTGGAAAAGGGTAGATTTACATCAGACATTAGGAAGAAATTCTTCACAATGAGGGTGGTGAGGCACTGGAAACGGCTGCCCAGGGAAGTTGTAGATGCCCCCTCCCTGGAAATGTTCAAGGCCGGGTTGGATGGGGCCTTGAGCAGCCTGGTCTAGTGGGAGGTGTCTCTGCCCATGGCAGGGGGGTTGGCACTAGATGATCTTTAATGTCCCTTTCATCCAAACCATTCTATGATTCTATGGTAAAATAGAGGTATCCACCATTCACTCTTCATTCACCCAGCCAGTCAAGAGCAACTTGCCTTTCCTAAATCCATGATGGTTACTCCTGATTATCTTCTCATTCTTCATTTGCCTCGAAATGGATTCCAAGAGGACATGCCCTATGACCTTTCCAGGGATTGTTGTGAAATTGATAAGCTTGTAGTTCCCTAGGTCCTCCTTCTTACCCATTTTTAAGGTAGAAATGTTAACATTTTATTTCCAGTTGCACAACTCCTTCTGATTACCACAGTTTTCTATAATGTGATAAATAGCATTATTACAATTAAGTTGTCCATCTCTTTCAACTGTCTCAGGTGAAACCCATCTGGTACTTTGAATCTAGAAAGTCCAGCTGTTTTACAGATATAGAGGAGTGCTAGCACTGTAGCAGGGTTGGTGCCGCAAGTCATGATGAGGCATGGAGACAAAGCTAGCCTAAACTTACTGTCCTTCTTTATCTGTATACAAAGGTGGATGCTCTTGCACTACTTATAGACTTAGTAGAAAAAAATTACCGCAGAATTTTGTGCCTAGCTTTTACAAGCTTGGCTTTTAAACTCCTCATGTATATTGAATATACAATGTAATTGATCAAAGGTATATAGAGCATCTTTTGAGTGCAATATGATTCACAGCCTTTCAGCAATTTACACAAGATAGTTCTGAAGCCTTCAGGTGAATCCCTGAAATTTTCTCGTACTAATCCCTTGAAACATACATTTTTATATGCATCCTTTGCTACTGATCACTTGCTCTTTTCTCAAAGCTTATCCTTTGGGCTAGAGTCATAGCTAATAAAAACTGAAGTCTCCACTTTGTGCAATTTGAGGATCTTCTCCACAATGTGGTCATACAGATGTTTTCTGACTAGAAATGTAACTTGCTGTCTGTGATCAGTAACATTAAAAACATATAACACTCACTGAAGATCATGCAGCACTGCTTACAGAATTTTTATTGCATCTTCAGATTAAATGTTTTTTAATTATGCAAATTCTTCTCATAATAACTTTGGTTTTTTGATAAGACCTCTAAGTGCATAGAGTCTTCCATATTTCTCAATCTTTGAACAGGCTAAATCTCCAGCCTTCTTCTCAACATAACATATGAAAAAAAAAAAAAAAAAAAAACACCCCTCCCCAAAAAAAAAAAAAAACCACCCCTCCCCAAAAAAAAAACAAAACCACAAAAAAAAAACCCCAAAAAAACCCCACAAAGCTGGAAGATGAGAATCAGTAAAATTGAAGTGAACAAAAAAGTGGTTTGGGTTCTTTTTCAAGCACTGTTGCTAGTTACCTGAAATCAGGAGTATGTAAGCCATTTTATTGGTCTAAGACCTACACCCCATTGCATTCACAATTACATCTTTTGCTGGAGGCTGCATTCTTTGCTGTGCACTGAAGAGCAACAGAAAGGAGCTGGACTATGTGTTGCTGTGACCAGCCAACACACCCCCACAATGGAAGAAGGCTTAGAGGAGACAGGCATAGGCATTGGGTTTATGAAGCTCAGTGACGAATATAGTGAGTGACCACAACTGTTGGAAAGAACACAAAGGGAATCTGAGCTAGCCAGATCAGTATGGGGAAAGTGTATATACGACCGGGCCCAACATGGAGTATAAAAACCAACCAACCAACAAAATAAACCTTGAAGGGAGTAAAAGCCTTGAGTTGACTTCAACCCACGTGTTCCTTCCCAGTGACTGGAGATGCCCAGTATCATGATGGCTGGCATATAGAGACTGGTAACAGCAGTCATGTTTGTGTTGTGATTCAACTGTATATTGCAATTACTATATTATGTTTGTGTTGTGATTTCATTATATTACCATATCACTCTGCTGAATCAAAATCACATGTAATGTCAAATAACCTCAAATAAGTAAACTTGGCTTTAAAATATTAAATGCTCCTCCTGTAGTATGTCTAAAAGAACCTCAATAGAGAGCATTGGACTCTGGCAATTGCTGAAATGATTCATTTGGTGCTTTTACCTCCAGATGTCTTAAAGTAGTCTGGCACTGGATGGTGTGTGCAACCTGAAAGACAGACCTAACATCTGAATCCTGGTACAGCTGAGGTATGAGCTGTTCAGTCTCCCTGAAAAGAGGTCCTTCTGAGCATTCTTCTTAAAATGGATATTTTGTCCCACTGCATGCCTTTGGCGGTGTGCTGAGGGCCAAACTCTTGACTCATCATCCAAAGCTTCCAGGTAGTTTAACACTACCTAGAAACCAGTTATATCAGAGCCTAAGACAGCACTGGCCATTCACAGAACTTCTGTATAAATTCTGTATCATTTTGTCCTTGGCAGCAACAGAACAAAACCATGCTCGAGATCTGTTCAAGCAGGTTGTTCTCCTCCCCTCTTTCTCCACTGCTCCATCTTGCCTGACTTGGGACCATTTTGAATCAACAATATTCAGGATATGAGAATTTACAAACATGTAGATAGAGGAAAGTATAACAGAATCAGTTGTTATTTAGGTACAAAATAGTGTTTGTGGTGCATGGACCCTATAGAGCACTTAATTTCTGATCTGATTCCTCCACATGATGGACTCAAACAATGAGTGTTGTGATCAGCTGCTGTTTTCCTAGTGATGGCTTGCCTAATCCCAAATTACTTTACCTGGAAAACAAGAATGGTCAAGAAGAGTTATTCTACTTTCCCTCATTCTTGGCTAGTTTTACTCATATGCATATGTCAGAAATAGTCAGATGAGATCAGACAATGGTGAGACAGCACAGTCAGATTTTTGAAGATGTTGAAGAACACAGTTAAACTGTCATGCCAGCCACTTGGCAGCTACCACTGTTCCCTGGTATCTGCCATGGGCTGACCTCACCCATCAATGTCTAGCCTAGATTCTCTGCAAAATTTAGATGTATGTATATGTATGTAAGATCAGCTCCTTAGCAAAGGTTCAAGAGCATTGACTTGTTCAAGGTTGGAGTTTGAAACAGACGTCTCTCCTGGATACTGGCTCAAAAAGCAAGACTAGAGTGAGAACAGGGCTAGGAGAGGCCTCATGGAAACGATAACTGCCTGTCTGCTCAATAAGCATTATAGCTTGACAGGTATGGGCTTCTTTGTGGGAATATATCACTAGAGAAAGATTTATCATCCCTGTCTTTTATGGAGTCCTCATAACAAGAATTAGAGGCAAACTAGGTCTTTTCTCTATTGAGTGTCTAGCTTCAGAGCTTTCTTTGACCAGCAAGTACTCTCTGCGTGCTGAAAGCACTGTTAAAAGTGTATTTCATTCCAGGCTGTGAATACTTGCCGTTTGCTCAAAGGCTATATGGAACGAAAACTGTCAAGGTTTTCTCCTAGGTAATGATAATCTTTTTTGGCTCTTGCTGGAAAATTTATGTTCAAAGAACACAATTTTGAACTTAGAAAACTACATCCCTTCTGGAGGACTCTGTATCTGTTGCCATTCCTGCAAAAAATGCAGGAAGAAGTGACATAGTTTTTCAATAACTTAGACTTTCCTAGGGAAGTTGTACTGATATTATTGCACTCTATAATCTCTCTGCACTCACAAATTCCCAGGGATCTTTTTGATGGTTTCTGCTGTGAGAATAATACAAAAGGATCATTGCCCAGGGTCAAAACATAGGGAAGAGTTTGTTTCTAACACCTAAGTTTATGTTCTGATTATCTTTTATGTGGTTATTGAAATCCTAGGTAGTCCCAGCAGTCCAAGCATACATGATTTCTGTGATCTCACAATTTCAAGTGTAAATCCACACTGTGAGCATGACACTCCAACATACTTATTTACCCTAGATATGTTTTAATCTTACAGATCAGCTACATTGCAGGTTTGTGCTAGTGTACTGTTAGATAAGCTACCCTTGCAGGAGAACATTCAGTATATTGAAATTCTTGAAGAATAAATTGGTCGCTGAACATCTCTTACTGTTTGGCAAAGGTCTAAGTTTTTAAAGGTCATGAAGGTTAGCATTTGTAGTGACCTTTCTAAATACAGTACTACAGATGAAACATTTTGCACTGCTGCCAAACATATAAAACCACTGCAGCTTTAGCTCATATTCCATTAATCTTAAAAGTTGCATCTTAATTACCATGAAACAATGATGTGTATGACAGTATTAAAATCCAATTTAGTTGGGATTTTCGTTTTTGTTTTTTATTTTTTTTTCAGATTAATAAAACCTATCTGCTCTTGGTTCAGTGTGTATTAAAGCTGTCTAACAGTTGTCTGCATTCCCTTGCAGTTTATGAGACACTTTTGTTTCCTTTCTGAAATCTGGAAAACTTTGTGTGGTGTATAGAAAGCTTTACAGTAATAAATGGAAACATTCTTAAATTTGAAGTACCTCTGTAGTCAAGTATCCATTAGCAGTGGCACATCTGAATAGTTCATTAGGTCTTGGAAGCTTAATTTCTGCTTAAAAATAGAGAAGGCACCCTGGAGGCTTGTCTGAATATCAAATTAGATCAACAAGCTGTTAAATCTGTTCTTTTTTTAAAGTCTTTCATTGGTTGATTTCCTAATGTATTTCATTTATTTTTCAAATTTAAGAACAGATGTTGATACTCCTACAAACACTCTTTTAGTTGCCAATGTGAAATCCTACTGAGTATGAAATCTGTTAGATTCACCGTACAGTATGCATGGATTGTACACAAACGAAAAAACACTTCACCAATTTACAGGGGTGCAGAAAGTGAAATAAAAATTAGCTAGAAGAATTAAAAACTCTAAAATTCAAGCTATCTTGTGTGAATCAGTCATGAATAATTACCAGTTTTTGAAAAAGACAGCTTCCATGAATATCTAAGTGTGAATTATAACTTATAATTAAAATTCAGTTGTTACATATTATGATGTTTATATTAAATTCATAGAAATGTCAGAACAAGCAGACAATTACGATCAGCCAGAATTTTCCAGTGCTGAATAATATAAGTAGTTCCTAACATGGGAGAGCATTCACTTCTCTTGCTCGGCATTTGCTATTGGCTTATGCCTGATATTATCACATCAAAGTCTGCAGTGGAACAAAATGTAAGTTGACAAAGTGTAGTGGAAGAATCATGTTGCACAGGAATAGAATAAAGCTGTATGTTTTCTGAAAGAAAAGAAAGTCTCAGAAAATGTGACAATAACTCTGACTATGAAGGAGAAGTTTCTGCTAATTCCCAGTCCAGAACACTTGTAGATAATTAGTGTATTTTCTTTGATAAGAAATGTATATAGTGGCAGATTTTTGTAACACTTATGCCTGGGTATTTGTGTGTCTGAATTCTTATAAAGCTAGTTTGCAGATAAATAATAATCTGTTCTTGAAAATCCCTGGTGTTAACAGTATTTAGACATAAATGAGGAAATAATCTTGGACAAATTTTATACATACTAAGTGAGTCTGAAGAAGCATTTTTCTCCCTAGCCATGTAATAATCAGAAACAAAAAACAATATGAAAATTTTAAAAAGAAAAATAAAATTAAGAGACTTGTACCAAGTCCTGGCTTCCATTCAACACCTCACACTATCCACACTCACCAGAAGAACAATCGTATTGATGGTATACTGATACGTCTTAAAAATGAGGTCTTTTCCCTATAAATAATATTGGTCTGATGCTGCATTATGTCCTTTCCATATGTTGCCTGTAGACCAAAGTCATTAATTCACACGTAGAGCCGACTCCAAGAATATAATCACAGACACCTTTAACTTCAGTATTATTGGTTGAACGCTTACATGAGAATAACCATAGAGGGTCAGACCAGACATTTTTGTAGTCTAGCCTGAATTAATCCTCCATCTTAATGTGGTGAATGTTTTAGGAAATGTTTTGCATTCATGATTCATGTCATCCAATTGAGGTGCTAGAGACTATGGTTTTATACTACAAAGAATTGAATAGCAGTACTGAAGAAAGATATTTCCAACCTGCCTTCCACCACTGTGTTGTAACTGACTTCTTTTCCTCTCAGCTGCTCTGACACTAGTCTTTCATGGGATGAGTTGCGAACAAGATTGTGGAATTGCTTCAACTTTCAAGAAAAGGAAAAAAAAAAAAAAAAAAAAAAGTGTGAGGTTTTTTTAAGCTCAATCACTATCCTGATTAGATTTCCACCCCAAACTACAAATGTTTGTGCAGGACTTAGCTGAGTTCTGCCTCACTAATGGGGGCAGGAATGAGTAGCAAAGTGTTGGGAGAGAAGGTGGGCCTATAAAGTTGTTATTTTTTTTCCAAATATTTTACATCATGAAAGTACAACCTAAATAATTTCAGGTTTCCTGTAGAATAAGAGAAGGAATATATACCTCTAGAATTCAATTCAAACCTTTCTTTTTTCTTTCTTGTACAGGAACATATATAGGGACTTAAGCCAACTCAAATGCCTAAACTTAGATTGGTTGGATCTGGGCCATGGAGTCTGAGACACAGCAGATGTATATGATAAACTTTCTCTGCTATGCTCTTCCAAGTCTCAGCTGTCAGTGGTTTAGGGACTCTGTGAATCTTTGCATCTAGACGAGCCACAAATGGGCATTTCTTTTATTAGCTTGCCTAAGTGCCTTTTTACATATTTGTTTTTGAACTTCACATTTTAAATAAACTGTGTGGAAAAAAAAAAATCCTTTTGTTTACTTTAGATCATGGCATGACAACTTCATTGGGTACCTTTCAATCTGCATATTGTGAAAAATGGTGAACTCATACAGTATCTTCAAACAATTAATAATTTTAGACTGTTTCCCACTATTCTGTTCCAGGTTGAAGAGTTGGTAATCTCTTCTTCAGCCCATCACCCTGTTCTGTCTCTTTCCTAATTCCAGCATATCTCTTTTGAGACTGGACAACCAGAATTTTACACTGAATTGCACCCAGTACATGAACACGCCATCCATTTACACAGTAACCTAATCCAATTTTCTGGTTTGTTTCCTGTTCTGTTCCTAACAATTCCCAGATTTTTGTTTGCCACTGTGGCTGCTAAATAACACTGAAAAGACATCCTTAAAGAATTATTCACTTCAGTCTTGCTTTTCTGAATGACAATAACTTATTTGGTGTGTCACTGCATACATTACCTGATACCAATTTTCATTTATTCTTTTTTTTTTTTCTTAATCAGACAGTACCATAAAATTCTTTTTCAGCTCTTCACAGTCAGTTTTAAATTAACCATCTTTGATAATATTCTGCCATTTACAAATTTTGCTGCTTCACTAATCACTCCCGTTTCCTTGGTCATGTATGAATATGCTGAAGAGTTTACATCCCACACATCCTTGAGAATGACAAATTCCGTAATGATACCCTCAACTAAAATATTACAATTTATTTGTATTTTTTCCTCTATTTAATGTGTCATTAATACATAGAATCATAGAATCATAGAATGTTTTGGATTGGAAGGGACCCCTAGAGCCCATCTAGTCCAACCCCCCTGCAGTGAGCAGGGACACCATTGCCTAGATCAGGTTGCTCAGAGCCCCGTCCAACCTGGTCTTGAAGCCCCATCCAACCTGGTCTTGAAAACATAAAAGGATCTCTCTTGTCCCACAATCTTTTTCTTTCTCTCAGAACGTGGCAAGTAGCCTTATCAAAAGATTTCTAAAAATCAAAGTATGATGTATTGAATAGATCACCTTTATTCAGAGTTTTAGTAATGTTTCAGACATTGCTAATGGATTTGTGAAGCATAATACTGACCCCCCCAAAAAAACCAAATTTGAATCTTCATAAAATATCATACATGTCCTGATGTTACAATTTCAACTTTTTTTCCAGTTTCTACCAAGGCATCTATTATGCAAGCTAGACAAACCAGTCTGTTTTCCAGTGTCAGTCCTAATGTTCTTTTCAAAGAATGACTTCACATTCTAGTCTTCTACCACTGAAGATGTGGAGTTTACCAATGGTTAGTAGTCCAGCAATTTTATGTTTCAACATTTTTACAATTCTTGAATAAATGCTCTTTGTCCTGGTTATTTGATGCTGTTCAGCTTATGCATTGGTTATTTGACTTATCCTGTTGAAAATTCAGGTTGAGACATTTTCTTAGCATTTCTTACCATAAATAATGCACCTGATGTGAGAACATCTGAGACCTCCTCTATAAAGACCATTGCTGCAAATACTTCATTTAGATTTATTGCAATATCTTTGTCTTCCTGCCATTTTAAGTGTGATTATCTCTTTTCAGCTTCCTGAAAATATTCTTATTTCTCATAGTTCTGGAAAACATGTTAGCTTTTAGGCCTCTGGAACTTTTGTAAAATGTTCTTAGGCATTCCAGTTCCAATTTAAATTTAACTTGATGTACAATTACACGCTTATATTGTTTTTCTTCTCAAGTCATTATTTAAATGGCTTATACACATCTGTTTATTTCTTTACCATCTTTCCAATGTTTTGCAAATCCTCTGGTTTTATTTAATTTTCTTAATTTATTTTGAGATACAAGTGCATTTTTTATTTTTTTTTACAAAAAAGTTTTTTGTAAATGTTTTATATGTTGCTTCTCATATATGTTCAATTTCTGTCTTCTGCAAGCATTTTGCCCTGCTAGTTGTTGTTTTTTTCCTTTGTTTCTTTTTCCTTTTTTCATTCCATTATTTTGCAGTTTTACTTCTATATACATACATATATATATATGTATATTTTAGGATTTGGGGTTTTTTCCCTATAAAGACCTTGAATTTCTTTGAGTGTGGTCACTATTAGAAGGGTGTTTTTATTGTTGTAGATACCCTGCGCTATTTAGAACTAAATTAGGAATTGCTTTTCATCTTATGGGTTCTTTGACTTGCAGCTCCAAGAATCAGCAACATGATACAACAAGCAGCCCTTGTCATATAACCCTTGTTTCTTGTTTTTCCCAATTAAAATAGGGATAATTCAGATCTTTTTTAGGAATCTGCAGTTATGAAGCAAGTCTTAACCTCAATACTTCCACAGATGACTTCTTGCCACTTCGTATTATCCAGTACTATTTTCAAATTTTTTCTCTTCTGTGTTCTTCTGCACACAGGGACAAACCTAGTCCTAGTGTGTCTCTAATGAAGAAAACAGAGAAGCACAAGGGATGAACTCGACCAATTATTTATCTTCATTTGAGAGTTTCCTTTTCTATTTAACTAGTTGTCATTGATTTTTCCATTTTAATACTATCCTCAGTTTAATCTTTTACCCTTTCAAGGTGAAGGCCCCTTGGCTGAAAGCTTTCCCAGCTGAATTTAAAAGGACTGCTACTGACAGCAAATGAGATTTTTCTGTGGCTCAATAGGTAAGCCCAGCACTTTCCAATACTTGGGTCATGAGTTCAATTCCCTGACAAAATAGATCCATCATGAATAATATCCTTGAGGTAATCTCTGCTTTCTGAGTTATCATGCTTCCACTGTCCACTGAAGGTTTTGATATCATATCTTTTTGCCATAATTCCTTTAAAAATAGCAATTTTTTTTCCATCTCTACATATTTAATTGTTGTACAGATATTAACATGAACAGATAAGAAGATTTCTTTTCTCTGGAAAGGTTAAACTGAAAACTGCTTCTTGAATAAAAATGGAAGATCTTATGAGCCAATATCTTGAAAGCTGTTCTGTACTTGCTGAGTTTTGTGTACTGCATTATGTCATGTCTAAGTACTACATGTATTAATACTTTCATTGAAGTATTCCCAAAGTAGCTTATGCTAAATGGCATCACATTCTTTGCAGGTATATTTTTTGTTTCTTTAGCTTGAAAAACAATTAAGCTCATCTTTTTCTTCATAAGCAACATCTTGAAACATGCAGATTTGAATTAGTCTATTCATATTAATTTCACTGAATTAAGAAAACTTTAAAGATATTTCTATGAGTGACCAGAAATGGAAGTCAAATTCTTCATTTTATGGATATAGTTTTCCCACATAGAGTCAATCCTTCACCTCCTTTCAGAAATTAGAAGAATGGAATTTGATTTAAGAATACTAAAAAAGAACTTTTTCCTTTTTTTTTATAAGAGCATTGTCTTGTGTTCTTCTAGCCCTTTGTCATCATTTAACCCCAAACGGTAACCGGACCACGCAGCCACTCGCTCACCCCTCCCCGGTGGGTTGAGGAGGAGAAACGGAGAGAGAGCTCACGGGGTGAGATAAAACACTTTACCAGGACAGCAAAGAAAAAGATAAAAATGTATTAATAATAATAATAACAACAATAATAATGTAAAAGGATAATAGAATATATAAAATGAACAATGCACGATATCTCACCACCTGAGGACTGATACAGCCCATCCCGAGCAGCAGTCAGGGAGCAGGGATATTCCCCCACAGCTCTCCCAGAAGAGCAAGGTCCAGAGAGAGCGCGAGGGAACAGACGAACAAACGGGCCCGAATGAAATAAAACAAGAATAAGGTAACAAGAAGGGAACATGAACAGAAATTGAACCGAACAAGGAACCTGAACCCAAGAGCAATGGCCGACCCTCACTCACCCTGGCCATGCCGTCTATGGCATGGAACACTCTCTTTGGCCAGTTTGGATCAACTATTCTGGCTGTGCCCTCCCAAGTGTTTGCACCTGCACATCAGCAAAACTTGGGAAACTGCAAGATGTCCTTGATTGTTCGGCAGCAATGAACACCAGCAGTGTGCTGTCACCTTGTTTCACATACTAAATCCAAAACACAGGAGCTGCTGAAGAGAAAACTAGCTCTGTCCTGCCTGAAACCAGGACATCCTTAAATAGGGAACATTCACAGATGAAAGGTATTAAAAGTTTTGATTTTTTTCTAGTTATCATCATTTGACATTACAGGAGATATTAACTGACCTTAACTGTAAGACCACAGTAAACCAATTAATGAGCAATGTAGCTAAAAGGCAGGAGAAAGAACATGTTTAACTTATAATGGAGTACAAAGTAATTGCCTGGCTTTTTAGGAAGTGTTTTTCTTTGACTGTCTCACTGATAGCAGACCAAAGTCACCACATGGGATCCAATGGACCAAAAATAACTATTCACCATATGTGTTTACTATAATTCATATATTTGCCATGAGATCCCTTTACAGTCAACCGTTGGAGAGACATTGGAATTCATTTATGAACCCTTCAAAATGGAAAAGGTAACTGTTATATCCTTCCCATGTTAAAATAATTATTTAGATTGGAGATTATTTAGAGTGGAGATTTAACCTGAATTATGCCCATCTGTCAGTACTGAATGTTAGCGTATGAACAGGAGAAATTAGTTCCTTAGACAAGTAATATTTTCTCTTTGGAGCTCAAGGAATGTTCAACTGTGATCTCATTACAAAGCAGGGGAAGAGAATAGAGAACAGGGTTTTTTTGATATAGCACAGGATTAGCATAGTTAAAAGCAAATTCTTCTCAAAACAAAAAAACCTCATCATCCAATCTAGTAATAATGAAGACCAGATGAAAATAAATTACACCCTTAAATAAAAAGCTATCATGTTCTGTATAAGATGTATTTTCTCAGCAAAGATCTAAGGAAGATATCCTAAACAGATAATTCTGTAATTTGGAAATATTTTTGGTAAAATCAAAAATCAAGAAGGCAAAAAACAACAAAAAAATCAATGGCATTAAAACAATTTGGTCACTTTTTCCAAATCATTTACTTCAAGGAAAAATGTAACTATTGGAGATGAAAATTTTCACTAGTCTTTTTTATTTACAAAGTTTATTTATTTTTAATTGAACATTCTCAAATGCTCCAGACCACAGAAAATCACTTCATTTTGTCTAAACTATTTTTTTTTTCTTTTTAATTGCATGACATTTTATTCAACTTCTTGATTCTGTGAAAACTTTGACAGGCTTTATTTCAACGAAGAATATTTTTATTTGTTTGGAATTGCTACTCAACCAAAAATGTTCTCAGCTTTAAATATTGTCTCAGTATTGTCAAAGTATGCACTACAAAACAAAACTCACAGGTTACTAGTTTTTGGCAGACAAAACATTCAGTTTAAGCTAAAATATTTTCTTGAATTTCAAGGAGAGTCATTCAGTTCCGAAGTTTTTTAGGGGATTGTGAACTCTAATACTCCCCTCAGTCCTCTTGAATTTCCCTCAGTTTTTGAGAGACACATTTTATCAGCCCATTTTGTGCAAATTAAATTGTTTGTACTTGAACACTACCTTCACTGTAAAGTCACTCAGCAGGCTTCAGATTGCTTTTTCCTTGAGCAAATTAGTCTGTGTTTTCCATTGCTGAAACTCTTCTCTCTCATACCATCATCTTTGCCATTCTTTGGTATCATCAGCCTACAAGTGGCTGTTTATTTGGCTTCTAACTTTTATCAGCTTGGACTCTTTTCTCTCAGCCAGCTTTTTCATAAATGGGTAGATCTTGGCCTTGTATAGAATTATCTACACAATCAAGAAATACAGATTCTAGTAACATTTACAAAGTCACTGTCTAAAACATTATTTGAGCTGCTGCTTCTTCTACTCACCTCTATTTTATATTTTTTCTGCTTTTAGCTTTTATGTGGTGAGAGAGAGGTTGAGCATGGCAGATATGCTCCAAAAACTAAATCTTATTTTTTACATGACTTGACATTTTGATTTCTAGGTTCCCCACCAGCTGAGAGAAAAGCCTTTGTTTAGTGTGCCCTCATTGAAAGATACAGGCTTTCAGGTAAAAAGGGGGGTGTGGGGGTGGGTGGGGGTGGGAAAGAAGCCACAACCAAACCTTTGTGAGTATTAGTAAATGACTGGATGACTGGATGCAATTCAAATGACAGATATTTCTATGGAGATTGAATTTGAGAGCTTTGGCCCTAGACTGCAAGAAGCTGAGAGGAAAATTGAAAATGCAGATGGTGATGGATGGAAATAAGATTACTCTAAGCTGAATACTGGAAATAAAAAGGTAGTGAGAAATTGAATAGATGAGGGAAAATAAAGGAAAAAAGAAAAAAAATGTAACCTCAGATTAAGGAATGTATAACTTCAGATTAAGGAATTGACATTGCTAAATTGTGTTGATGTCAGAGACAAGAGAAACAAGAAATCTGTATTTCCAGCAAATGTTATAAAGAAGCTAAAGATGAATTGGTTTAAGATCTTTTTTCAATACATCAAAAAAATTTTGTGTGAGGGAAGACAAGACCTTGCTCAGAAACAGCCTGGCCTAAAATGATCCAATACTTTCATTTTCAGTACAAATCAGGTCTATTTAAATATTTGAATCAGTTCTAAAAAATAGAAAATGCTGCAGAGTTCATTTTATGATTACCCTCTTCTTCTGTCAGTCTGCTTTGTAGATTTATTTTATTTGCTTCTTGTCTTTTTAGTTAGTAATCAAGATAGTTCACAAAAGCTATAAATAATAAATACAGTACATTGCTTTATGTATGTTTCTGTGTATCATTAGTGCTTATTCATTTAGTGAGTTGAAATGAATGAAATGCAAGATTTATGCTACTATTCATTGAAAATGAAATTTGTATCCACAGAATTATCTTCATCTTTAAAGGTCGCTTTTTAGTACTCTGATGTTTTTCTAGATATTTAGGAGAGTTCAATACCCCTCATTCAGTAAGTGCCATATGGCATAGCCATCTGAGGTACTTCTCACTCTTCAGATCCCTTTGTTAATTATTTTTCTTCTGAAGACAATAGCACTAACTTACCATCACTTAAATTTATAACAGATATATTCTTTTTGACTATAAACACCTAACATTTTCATACACCTAAGATTCGTATAAATCTTACTGGTCCTCTCTATCCTTCTGTCCAAGTAGATCCAGTTTAGATTCTTACCAACCTTGCACATCATCTACTATATAGCCTTTCCTTGGCTTTCACAGTTGTAAACTCATCTGTTACATACCTAATGAGAACACCACTGTTTCATTTCCTTGGTCCATGGCATCCTTCTCTTTGCAGTCCCAGGATTCTCCATCTCATGAACATGAACTGCTTTTCTTTGTTTTCAAGGCCTTTCAATAACCATCTATCAAGTATAATTTCTCTTCTTTACTACTGTTAGTTCTTGGCCATGATGACATGTCCTTCGTATACTTTTGAACACACACAGTCAAGCTTTCTCCCACAGTGCTCCTCAAGTTTAGGGAACACTAACCTCACAGCTACCTTATTAATTTTCAAAAAATGCCTGAAAATTATGTCTATTTGAGCTAAAACAACTCCCTGTCAAGCTAATCAATATTTTAATTCTCCACATCTATTTTTTTTCTATTTGTTTCCTCTACTTTTATACTCAAATTACAAATTCATTTGTAAGATGACATGGGCCATCTTTCTGATTAGATTGTACCTAGCCAATTGAGATATTGGTGAAGGTCTAGGTTTTCTGTAATAATATTTTTGGGTAAAACCAAAACTAAATTCACTGAATTCTAACAGGATTAAATATTATAATCC
Source organism: Podiceps cristatus (assembly GCA_000699545.1). Classification (NCBI taxonomy): domain Eukaryota; kingdom Metazoa; phylum Chordata; class Aves; order Podicipediformes; family Podicipedidae; genus Podiceps; species Podiceps cristatus. The sequence goes on from KL263610.1 coordinate 57,053, forward strand.
TATCCTGAAATTCCTATTGCGGAGATTAAGTCTACACTAATAACTAAAGAGGAGAAGGCAAGTTTTAAAATGTCACCAGTTAAAACCATTGTTGAATAATAAACAGATTTTTCTGTCAGCTACAGTTACTGGACAAAATAGGTTTATTATGAATCTTCAGAAAAATCATTGGCTAATTAGTGATGCAGGATTTTTTTTAGCCACCACATTATCTCAGCAGATAATTTTAAAAATAAACTAATTAACCTTTCTAAAACACCTTTCTAATTAATCATGTCTTTTATAGTTCCATTAGCTATGGGGCCAACCAAGTCCAAGCAATCATATTTAATTTCTCACATATTGATTTATAAAGGATAGTTTATTGCCTCTTGCTCATTAGCAGTTACAAGCAGGAGTCCTGCAGGAGGTTATGCCTCTTTTGTAATTAAACCATGTTAGGATACCAAAATGTAATGCAGATATTAACAGTGAGCTGTGATTTGTTGGGAGGCTAGTAAAATTTTAAAACCTCAGTAAAGTGAAACACTTTGTCTCATCTAGCTGTTTCCTTCCTTTATACTTTCCCCCTCCATATCTCAGTGGCATTAGGATGTAGTCATTCCAGAATTGGTGATTGATTTTGCATCAAAGGAAAACTTATTATCTTATGTAATATGTTATATTGTTTTAGCTCTACAGTAACTGTTATTTAGTATTGTGAAACAATTCACAATATTTCAAGGTGTTTAAAAGAGCTTTAGTCTCTGAACATTTTTTTAAAAAAGAAAATATACCTAAGTACAGAAACTAAATAGAGAACAAAAGCCTCTGTCTGTTCCAGCTCCCAATCTTCTTCAGATTAGAAAAGAAGAAATTTTCATCACACTCCCATGAAAACTGTTCTCAAGAGATAATAGACCAAAAAGCATTCATTTTTATTTAATTTTATTATGAAGTAACTGTATTGTGGCATCTGTAGGACATTCTTGTCAAACTGGTTAGATCATTTAGCCAAATGAATTCAAGAAGTTCAAAATGACCTAAGCTCAAGGAGACAAAACATACATTTCACTTCTCTCAGTCTAGAGCTCATTTAGTGTTTGTAGCTTAGCTGTTTACAAACCCGACTGTCAAACAATGGATCTTTTCTGAGCATCCATACACTAAATTGAAATTTTAAGAAAGGAGCTACATCAAAGGCTGTGGACCTTGACCAAATGATCAGACAATCATTTCAAAACATTTAAGTCAACAGAAGCATGAAACAGCAAAGGCAAAAACTGCAAAAGGAGATGAAAGAGGAAGGAAGCTTTGTAATCATATTGTTCCTTTATATCGGTTCGGTACTCTCTTCCATTTCCATCTAAGACCTTCTGATGGTTCAGTGCAGGTAGAAGGAGGTGGAACAATAAAATCCAGTAAAGAATGAGAAAGGACCATGTTTGCTTTGATTTACTATCAATTTTTTTATAAAAGATTCTTTTTACAACTGCTTGAAGGAAAAAACTGAAAAAAGAACAGAGTCTGGAGCAATGAAGAGCTACTCTCAATAGAGAATGATCAAGAAAGGAAACATTTAAACAAATTGTACAGATTGAAGTCCATGGGATCTGATGGGATTCACCCACAAGTGAAGAGGGAGGTGACCAATATCATTACAAGGCTACTCTCTTATCTTGGAAGGCCGTGGTGACTGACGGAGGCTCCTGGGGATTGAAAGAAAGCAAGGAACAGGATTTGATGAACTACAGGCCAGTCAACTTCACCTCAATCCCTGGGAAATTGAAGGAACATATAATCCTGGAAACCACTTCCAGGATTGGAAGTGATTTGAAGTAGTCAGCATGGATTTCTGAAGGAGCTTTCTACCTGGAAAACCTGATAGCATTCTATGATGAAATGAGTGGCTTGGTAGACAAGGGAAGAGCAGTGGATGTTGGTTATCTTGACCTTAGCAATGTTTTTGATGTCAACCTCCATAACATCCACATTAACAAACTGAAGAAATAATTAATACAAGAGTGGACATTGAGGCCCTGAGCAACCTGCTCTTGGTGACCCTGCTCTGAGCAGGGGGGATTTGCCTACATGACATCCTGAGGTCTCCGTGAACCTCGGTGACTCTGTGATTGTATGATGAGAAAAAAACGGGGTCACAGTGTTCATCTGCAGGAAAATGACATTCACTGTAGTAGAGTGATAAGGTGCTAATATTAACACTAGTGTTAACAAAGCACCAGCATTGGTGTTCTTTTAAGAAGTCTATTCCAGGAAGCAATGAGTAGATGCGGATATCTTTGGGCCTGGAATGGACCTGGCACAGTGATACCATTGATTAATCTGTTCACAGGGACACTTAATCCTCTCATCTGGGTGTTTTACTTCTATGAAAGCATCCTCTTTTTCCCAAGGACCTCCTGACCTCAGAAGGTTTGACTTGTGTGGTATCGTTGGAATGACAGATTTGGGTTGTTGTCCTTATTAGGCTGTGTCGATCAAGCTCACGGTTGCCTCACAGGTTCCCACAGAAAGCCATGGTCAAGTTACCTTGTCCTTCTGGCCTTACACATTATTCATATGGTTACCGAGCTGCTGTTGGCCTTGCAAGACTGTAGTACACAAGAGGTCCCCAAGGCCCCACTCCAAGCATCTGTGAAGTTTGCAGTTTCATGGTCTTTTATGTAAATCCACCTTTATCACCTGTGAAATACAGCCAGGGCTGCGGTGTGATCTGTAACTCTTGTCAGTGTTTTGCTGTATTATTCATTATGACCAGAGGCTTCTCATGTCGTATCCCATAGTTTAACACATCCTGAAGTAAAACTCAGGATTAGGCCAGGGCCTAATTATGTTGCCTTCAGACCAAAGAGTCTGAACACAGACACACAAAAGAAATAAAACTTTCCGATTGCATTTTCATACAAAGCTATGGGAAATAAAGTATTTAGGTATGGAAAAGCTAGGACCTGAAGCACTAAGCCTTCCTTGCTGTGTAGCAGAACAAAAGGTAGATGCAAGCGAAGACCATACATAGTTGGTGCAACCCTGCTCTTTTTCCTCTAGCCTTTTCATTGAGTCATCAAGAAAGGTCATCACTTGGAGACAAAAGCTGCACTGGGAAAACATTCTCAGAGCTTAACCCCGGTAATGAGATCAAAACAATCCAAATCCCACTTTGTATGGTAATATTCACAGCTTTAAAATAAGTGCTTAAAATAATCAGAGGACAATAACCATGGGGCCAAATTCTGAGTTCTTTTGCTTCTTACACCTTTTTTTACATTACTATGAGTGTGAAATTCACAACATCATGTGTGTCACCTCTAAATTTGACCTGAAGTTTCTGATCCCATAGGAAATAACATAAAAGGATTAAATTACAGAAAATATATTCTATCACAGTTACCATATGTTGTTTACCAGAGTCAGAGCTAAGTGATCAAGGAAACTCTTGAGTATGTCTAAACAAGTGGGTAAGATTTATAGTGCTGCAGTGTACATATTTATTCAAGATCTCTGTGATACATTACATATTTAGCCAGATCATGACTACCTTCAATGTATGGTCACTTGATCAGCAAACTTGCTATATAATTCATACCCTTATCTGGTTAATGTTGACAGCATGGTGTTGGGTATTCAAGTAGCAGTAAGAGGATCGTAAGTGAGGAAGCAAAGCCTGAAAAATTAGGTGCTGTCATCAGATGAAAGGGAGATAGATAAGATAAGATAAGATAAGATAAGATAAGATAAGATAAGATAAGATAAGATAAGATAGAGCACTTGAAGTAAAAAGTTCAGGATACATTCTTAGTATGGATTGAATGAAAATATTTAATTTCCTGAGGTTCTAATAGGTAAATTTATGTGATGCTCCAACTACTGATCTTATTACTGGACTTGGTTGTTTAAGAAAGCTTTAAGATAACAAAACATCTATTAAAAATGAAAGATCATGTGTCTGAAAGTTAGCTTTAGTGGTTTCACACTGAATCTTTCTGTCCTTACAGAGCTGAACTAATCATGTGCTGATTTTGGCAAATCATACAAATTTAGATATACTGAATGGAAGTCATCTAACCAAAAACAGATGTCTTCAAAGGTCACATCTAAATCTGTGCCCTAAAAAGGTACCTTTTTAACCCTTCTTATCAGGGTCATTTTCTTCAGATGTTTTTTAGACATGTGTAAGGATACTCTGCAAGAAAAATATATATGATTTAAAAGCATAAAGCTAGCTCATATAAAAGATAGCTACCTTTTATGGATGGAAGGAGTGGCTAGTATAAGCAGTGTTATACTAGCCAACAGGGTCTCTACTGGCCAGGTAAGGTTCAGTCTGGAAGGAAATGGTCATCCTCTGAATGCTCTCTGAAACAGATGGTCAAGTTGCTGAGTTACCATTTTCTATCTAATTCTCCAGGTTTCTTTTTTCTTTATAATGTCATTCCTTTCCATGGTGGTGTTTTTCCTCTTCAGTCCTTGAAAAACTAATATTCCCCGCTACAACACTTGTATCTGTCTAACTTTACCTTTCCTACCTTGCATGATACCACTGTATGAACTCTCTCATTAGTCTTTCTCACAACATAACAATTTCTTTAGAGGTGTAAACTGTGAATATTCAGCTAAGCCATGGCAAAGCTTGCACCTCTGGGCCATAGACAGTAGAACCCACAGAGTGGGATGGGACACATAGGAAGCAAGGTACAAAGTGGGCAACATTCATCTGCTCTTTGTACAAAACGTGAATCGTTCACTATTTGACGTTTGAAGGCAACACACTCATCCACTTACCCACAAAAATATCAAATGATGGTTAATAGCTGTTATTATAACTGTTGCAATTATATCTGTATGAATACATTACAAGATTCATAGATTAATTCTGCAGAAGGGTAGGAATTTGGGGTCATATGGTCCATGGGACTGCTAAGAGTTAGAACTAACACTCTGTTTAAGGGTAGTGATAACTTAAGTGCCTGTGTGAAGCATACTTGCATCTTACACTGAATTATTTGCCAACTTTTTTATAAAAATACAAAAGTTGCTACCTTAATTATCATTTTACTGGTACGTGCAATTATTCAAATTATGTAATTGTGAAGTTGTAGTTGTTCATTAAGTAATTCAGATATGAAGATGCCTCGTGCTGTTTACTACTAAATTGCTGTTATTTAAAATAGAAATTACATTATCCCAATGATTTAAGGGAATTTGGCTTCTGTCAGGATTAGGTCTTTAAAGTTTATTCATTAAAACCTTTGGAATAATCAGCAGTTTCTTAAAATACCTGACAATTCAATATTCAAGGTTCATTTTAAATGTAAAGCACAACTAAAGAAATGAGTAGAGATTACAAGTTTTTTAAGCCACGACAAGATATTTTCTTCATCAGAGAGTGAAATCAAATTAGACTAACCCAGAATGGTTTCCTAGTTTGGGTTTTGTGTCTGATCTCATAGCCTTATATGTTTGGAATTTTTAAAAAATGTGACAATAAGGTCCTATGAGTATCTTCTGGATATTTTGCTAATATCAAAATGATCTTTGGCATACAATCTCTTTTTGTTTTCTTTATAATTAAATATAGTGTTGAACTGTGAATTTTAACAAGATAGAGTATTAAATCAGAATTACTGAGGCATTAAAATTCTGCATTCATTGATTCAGTATATGTATACCTTAAGCCCAGATTTCATTTATAGATAATATAGAGAGGCATACAGGCAAAACAAAAAGAAGGCAAAAAAAGATGGACAGGAATAGTTTGACCCTCAGCTCAAAAGTCAGAGAACCTTTCTGGGCTGGTATTCTTTGGCCTTTCTCAGTACCGTGAAGTATAGTGTCTGTGTACATATATATAGTATATATACCATACATACCATATATTTTGTACACCATGTTATATATATACCCAGAAGCATTTTGAGATTTGTAGCATATCACTGTTCTGGGAAAGAATACTTCTGTGGAGCTTTCTTGACCAATAGTGGGATTTATCTCACTTGATTTTGGCCATCTAATAGTCACCGGGGTTATGATAATTATATGTGTAGGTAATGAAGATAAATAAACTTTTTATGAAGATAATGTCTCTCTCTCCCCTTTGCCCCCTCCCTTCTACCCCCATCCCTAACTGCTACCTTAGATTTTGAATGGGATTTATTTTACCAGACTGTAGGCATTTGGATTTTGATGTTAGCATGTGAGTTATGTGGCCAGGTTTCCATTACAGTGAAGTTTGTTCTAGTTGGTAGTCAATGGAGTTCATGACAAACTTTAGATAAACCTCTCCTCACAACACTTCTTTCAGCATCAGTGCAAAATGTCAGTATTTTGCATAAAAATATTTTGTTCAAACATCCTGGTTTGACAGACTGTTTTCAATTCAGAATTATACTTAGATTTCTATTGAGTTTTTCCCAGGGACTAAGAAGTTATAATTGCAGTTCCCTACTGATTAATCTACTCGGCATTTTGGCTGCTTCTAGGTAACTACCTGTGGTGCTGTAGTTGCCTTTTTCCTGTTTATGGACATAAGTGGGTTAAGAACTGACTAATTCCCCTTCCCTTGGCTGGATCATCCCCAGACTCCAGAAGCCCACACCTTTTAGAGATACAATTGCTAAGGCATTGACAACACTCCTTTTCTCAAGTGGATTCAAACTGCTAGCTAGACTCTTCAATGGCAGTAAGCATTTTTCCTGTATGCCCTTATGCAGTAGGTTGACCCTGGCTACCAACAAAGCACCCATCATATGCTTGCACCCATCATATACTTCCCTCTGCAGCAGAGGGGAAAGCAAAAGTGAGAAAAATTCATAGGTCAAGATAAAGACAGCTTAATAAGGGAAATTGAGGAAAAAAAAAAAAAAAAATTTATAGGATCACTTCCGACTACCAGACCAAGGCCCAGCCACTCTCTGAGCAATGGCTGCTTTTGAAAGACTTTTCCTTCCCCACATTTTTTATTACTGAGCATGAAGTCATATGGTATGGATTATCACTTTGGTCAGTTTGGCTCAGCTGTCCCAGCTGTGTCCCCTCCCAACCTCTTGCCTGTCTCCAGACTACTTGTTGAGTAGGGGCAGAGTAAGAGAGAAAGCCTTGACGCTGTGCAAGCACCGCTCAGCAATAGCTAAAACACTAGTGTGTTACTGGCACTGTTTTAGTCACAAATTTAAAACACAGCACCGTACGGGCTGCTGTGAAGAAAATTAACTCCAGTCCAGGCTGACCCAGTACACCTTACATGAAAATACGAATGAAAGCACTGGAAGTGATGCAGGTATGAAAATATATGCGTTTGGTGTCACAGCTGGCAGGTGGAACACAAGACCTACAGGAGACACATGGCCTTTGCAGTGACAGATACTCCAAGTCGTCCACAATGCCATAGGACACCTATGTTTACTCAAAGTTGAATTCCACGCATTACTGTTATGACACCAAAACCAGCTGATTTGGTTTTGTCATTAATTAGAGGAATTTTTTCCTTAAGCATTATGAATGTATTAAGCTCTAGAAGGCAATTTTCCATCAGACTTTCTCACTTCAGTGTTGCACTATCTAGAACTTAAAAACCCAGTTTTCTGTGTAGTTAAAAACAAATTAGTGAGTTGCAGCTACAGTGAATTATCATATCATGTAGAACACATACATATTTTAGGACATGTGACAGAAACAAGGAGGTTTATTAGGTTTTGTCTTTATGGCTCCTGAAGCCTAATAGCACTGAGCCTGTTATAGTAGAGAAAACAGAGTGACAATTGTTTAAATCTGACTAAATTGTTAAAAAACTGAAAGACAAAATCAGTTCATTCTATGTAGCATCTAGCTATGGTCAAACCATTAAAAGAAGGACATCTCGGTGTACCATAGGGGTCAGTAAAAGGACAATATTTACAAAGCAGTTTGTTAAAAAAATATTTTCAGAACATACAAATAGAAAATAAAAAAGAATTATTTTATTTCAAATAGTCTCTATATTGCTAGTTTCAGAGATGACATTGAAAACAGTTGAGGGAAAGCTGGTGGGTGGCTTTGCAATACAAAAAAGCAAAAATAGTTTCATTATTCAGAGCTGATGTGATCATCTTTTCTTAGTCTTATTTATGTCTAGCAGGAAAATTTTGGTGCTTCTTTGATTTTGCAGTGGGAAATGCAACTAGGTCACAGGATATAAAATTTCATTTACTTCTATCTATCTTAAACAAGTAACTTGTGTTTGATGGAAGCACATCTTCCAGGGAGAAATCCAGTTTTGACCTGAAGACACTGAGAGATGAAAATTGTGCTGTTTCTCTTTGTGCTATTCTAATGAGTAACTATTCTGAGTGTTCCTTGAATTTATCTGACTTTGCTCTTTGCTAGTTCTTGTTATGCTCTTGTCTGCTAGATAAAAGAGCTCCTTTAATACATGGCTACTCTTTGTTGTGAAAGTGCTTATGCCCTTAATTAAGTTACTCTTTTTGCAGTTTTTTTATAAAATAAGTAGATTAAGGTCTTGACATCTGTCAATAGAAGACCTTTTTATATAATTTATATAGCCTTATATAGTTCTATTCTGTACTCTTCTAAGAATGACAACATTAAAAAAAAAAAAAAATGGAAACAGCACAGCTATATGCATGATTCCTCTAGTAGTGTCACATGTGCTAAGTACAAACACTACCTTACTTACCCCTTACTTATACCTCTGTGAGTGGCATTAGTCCTTTTTGCAAAGACGTCATTCTGTTTTCAATGTCTTTCCCACAAAATCCTTTCCAGACTTATTGTTATGAATGATGTTGTTTTCCATTCTGTAGGTGTAGCATTCAGTCCTGTTCCCAGCCCCTAACTCACCTTGTCAGAGTGAATGACTTTCTTTGCATCATGTTCCTTTGTCTAACTACCCTATGTTAAAAAATTCTATATTTCTGTGTCCCCTTCCAAGCTCTTGCTCACCCCAAGACTACTCATGGGGCAGGTGGGGAGGACACGTAGAGTGTGAAACAGAGAAAGCCTTGATGCTGTGCACTGTTCAGCAATAGCTAAAACAGTTGTGTGTCATCAACACTATTACAGTTACAGATACAAAGCATAGCACCTTATGGGCTGCTGTGAAGAAAATCAGCATCATCCCAAGCAGACCCAGTACAACCAGTTACTCTCAAAATACCTACAAATCCAGGCCAAAAATGGGACATTAACTTTTATCTTGGAAATGGGACATTAACTTTTAACTTGGAAGTCACCAGTAGGATACTTGTAGTCTCCCAGTAGATTCCTCTCGCCTATATTTTTGCTCGATTATAGAAAAGATTCCATGCCTGCTACCATCTTCATTTTCAGAAGCAAATGTTTTTTATATCTTACGAGAAAGAGAAAGCTCGAAAGCTGGAAATCATAGTTCTGTGCTGAGTACGATCCACTGTGACATGAAGATTTTATGCAGCTTTATATTATGTCTCAGTAAGAATAAAAGAGCAAGATGCAGCACACTTGCAGTGGTTGTCTTTGACTTCAAAACAGCATCACTGAAAACCCAGACAGTGGAACTGCTCCTACCGTGTAATATTTTTTATTATTATATTTTTTTCAGCCTTATGGGTAACAAAGCACAGTTTTTAATATTCTGAGATTTTATTTTTGTTTTGTTTTAATATATACAGGAGGTTAAATTGCTTGGTTCTGCCCCAATCTCTGCTGCCACTGTGAAAGAACAGTTACTTGTGGGCCATATTGTTACACTGTATTATCATATAGTGAAGATGGACTGAGGAGGAAACACATAATTTCACTTGTCAAGGATTTGGGGACTTTCAGCATAAGAGAAGCAACAGTTTCAGACTGCTAGTTAGAGGAGAAAGATGAAATCCTCTAAATACAAACAAATGGCAGAGGAATATATTTTTATATTTATAGCATTGTTTGATTTCTTATTATTCACATTTTTATTCAATGCGTTCTTAATCATCTTTATAGTCATGTGTCTTCTAGGTCACGCACAAAAGCAGAGATAGGCACTTTGAGTGGTGTTTCATTTAAATTTAAAAGCTTTCTAATTACATCATTAGGAAGTAGAAGAGCATTTAATCTTAACCTATCCATTTTAGTAGTCCATATGTAAGGCCACATCATGACAGCATCTGAGTACCTCATTATCTTTATTGTAATCATTCTCACAACATTTTAAGGAGGTAGAATTGAGGCAAAAAAGAGGTAAAAGTCAAAGCCATAAAGAATTATGTAGTATATTCTTAAAGAAAACGTCCTTCTCTCCCTGTAGGAATTAAATCTGAATTTCTTAACTCTCAAAAATGCACATGACTGAACCATCTATATCTTATTCGTGAAAATACTGTGGAAGTCTGGTCCTTTCTTATGTGGAAGAGGGAAGACACATGGATCTCTTGAATCCATAGTTAGACCTAGGAGTTACTGTCTTTATCTGGGCTAGGGTAATACAGGCTTCTGATCTATGTTCTGAGGGCTGTTCCCATGCTTTATAGTAAAATGTAATTGGATACGATTTCTTCCTCTCTGCTCACTGTCCTAACACTTTTCAGGAGCAAAATATTTGCATTTTGTATTAACTGAAAGCAAAATAGTACTAGAGCTGACATGTCTAAGAGCTTTCAGAAATAATGTAGAAAAAATACATCTTTTTCAAGCTACTGAAAAATTACCTGCTTTCTAGTAAAGGGTGCTTTCTGTATCTTGAGAAAACTGGGTACCCAAAAGTGAGGAGACTTTTAAAACTTTTCAACTAAGTTATGGTCTATATTGTTCAAAGATGACAATTAGCAGCCTAACACATATGTTCAGAACGTAAATTCAGTAATAGTGAAAAACAACTACTTCTTTCATGAATTTTGGAAACGCAATTTATTCAATAGTCACAGATTTTTTGAAATTCTTTCTGAGAAATCCACTTTAGTTTATTTCCCAAGTAATTTAGAAGTAATTACAAGTTTATTGGGAGGAAAGTGTCTTATTGAACATTATATGCATGACTATTTAAAAGCAAAATATTTTCCTTACTTTTATTTCAAGGAGAATGCTGGAAAAGACACAGAATTTGCTCATGGACAAATTTGGGCTCAACCATTGCCCTGCTTTTCATAAACTGAAGAACTTTATGGAAAATAAAATCTGAGAGCCAAAGTTCCATGAGTAGAATATTTAAAACCAAACCCAGTAATAACTAGGAACAAATGGTATCTAAAGCAGCATTTAGTATGAATAGCTAACACCTGGAAATAGAAAACACCTGGATATGTTCTAAGTGCAACTCACAGTAGCTGGGTTATACCATGCATATCCTCCAATCTGTCCAACTGGGTTATTTTCTGATGTACCTATTCTGTGAGAAAAGGATTCTGCAGGATTTTTTAAGTCATTGACACATGATGCCTTCTCACTCAGAGGTGTTTTAGTGGGACCTCTGAACAGAAATTAAAAGTGAGAGAATAATGCAGTGACTACGTGGTGACGAAATTCATACAGGCTGTAATGAATTTTTGAGTACGAGCACAGTGTTCTGCTGTGAAAAAACACTGGCCTCAGCTTCAAAATGTGTCAGATCAATACAAACTCATAAGCACTATATTCATTACTGAAATTTCAAGCAGCAAAGCCTGGAGAACAAATGCACAGGAGAAACCATATTCATAGAAGTACAAGAGGCTTATGTAACTTTTCCACCCTATAAAAAATGTGTCAGGAGGGATAATTCTTCAACTTTTGCTTTTGCTTGAAACATTTTTTGGAGTCTTGTCTACATGGTACTTAACACAATGATTAAGCAAGCACCTAGCTGGCAATTATCTCTTCATTCTGAAACAGTTGCTTTGGACTAAAAGAGATTTAAACTGATAATTACTAAGATCGATCTCATTGTGCCCTCCATGTTAATGTCAAAATAGATAGTGTAAATATTTCAGAAATGGACTGTATAATAAATCAAAGGTAGCTATTAAGAAATAGCTGCTTAAGTCCATGTAGATGCCTTCTCCAATTGTGTCATCTGTTTCAAAGCTAGCAGAGAAATGCTGTGTTTGGGAAATGAACGTGGTGAGTACTTTACGTAGAAAGAGACCTGTCTGGTTTGGATGCCTGTCATCAAAATATCAAGTGTTTAGGATTTGGTTAACAACCTATGGGGACAGATTAAGTCCTTCTCAAGATACAAATTCTATATCCTTATGAGTACAGGGAACAACGGGAAATATTAGGGTCTCCATTCACTTGCAGTTCAGTCTGCCTAGGCTTCTGAGAATGATCTTAAGAAGGGAAATGCTACTGTTATTACAGGGATGTTGCCTGCCTTCTGCTTTCTAGTTACACAGTGGAAGCATTCATCCAAGAAGGGTACTGTAACCAGCAGGTCATAAGACATCTTGACTGAAAGTCACTTTGTTGCCCAAAATGCAAGAACCACAGTGACAACAGAGACAACCTAGTGGCAAAGACACTTAACTGGACATACCTTGTGTTTTCCCTGTAACAGATCTGCATTTCATATCAGAACAATATTAATAAAGAAATAAAACTCTTTTAAGCATACAGACTAGAAGTAAACGTCTTTTGATACCTCCAGGGATGGTTGAGGCACCATCCCTGGAGGTATCTAAAAGACGTGTAGATGTGGTGCTTAGGGACATGGTTTAGTGGTGGACTTGGCAGTGATAGGGGAATGGCTGGACTCGATGATCTTAAAGGTCTCTTCCAACCTAAATGATTCTATGATTCTATGATCTTCCCATCTTCTCCCCTTCCTTGCCTGCTGACTGACTTCACTGATAGACTAAGCTTAAGGTCCCTTGCTTGAACCCTTCTTGTAGAGATGGCTCATGATGTCCCACACAATGAAGCTAGGATTCCCTCTTGGGATGTAAGACCGTGTTCTGTAGAGTCTTCCATTGGTCAGAGGTAGGTTGAAACTGCATGTACAAAAGAGGAGAGGTGGTAAATTGTACCTAGATGTGTGGGATCCATGTATTCTACTAGTTGCCTGATATTGTCAACCTTTATTGGTCTCCTCATGGTGTGGATATGTTGGATGACTAAATCTTTCACTGAAAGTATTATTGCACAGTATATCACATCAACAATTTCATATATAACCAGTGAAATTTATATGATGAAAAGCACAGATATAATCCTGGGTTGATATAAATCAGGACTGAATGAATTTGAGTTAATTTTCTTTGATAACACAAAAAAAGAATACAACCTACCTCAGAGAACAAACAAACAAACCAAAAAAAAAACCCAAACCAACCAAACAAAAAATAAAAAAAAAAAAAAAAAAAACCAAACCAAAACTTAAAGGTAATACATATGTCTATTTTATATGTATATGTCTATTTTAATTTGTAGAGGAAATCTCAGAAAACATGATATTGTTGCATAGTGTAGTCCTCTTTTCCAGTGCTATTCATGTATCAAGGTGATACTAGTGGCATATTGACAAGCGGACTTAGTGGATGAGCTATTACAAGTTCAGAATTTCTACACTAAAACATTCAGAATATTTTTTGAAATTGTAGGAAATCCTTAAGGAAACCTACCAGAAGATTTTCAAGAGTAGTTAAGAGTGTTTTGAGGCTGATTGAGTTGAAGAGTATACTTTTCATTGTTTCTAATAAGAGCACAGATAAGCCAACATGGAGTCTGTAAAATCCCAACCTGAATTAATAGCATAGGCTTCTTTCTAGACAATCCTAAACTGAAAGAGAAAATAAATTCACCATGAAGAAGCAGAAGTGGAAAATATACTTTTCTTACCTTCTTTTCCCACTTGTGAAGCTAATGGTTTCCTTCTTTCACTTTCCAACCTCACAGTCTTGACTCCTTTCCCTCTTTACCACCCTCAATTCTCTCATTATTTCCACAAGTGTATTTATATTTGACAATTTTCTCTCCATCTGAGAGAGTCTGACAAGATCATATTTTCTCTGTTATAAAAACAGGGGTGCAGTTTAACACACACCTGTCTGAAATGTAAACATAAAAAGAAGAGGAAATAATTTGATGAAGGTCTATTTAGTTTCAGCTATGGCACAATGAATTAGTTTTTATTTCTATATAGAACCCAGAAGACTAGTTTGGTCCTTTATGGATTTATGTAATTGCCTAACAGAATACATAAAATATTTTCTAACTGCTTGTTTTCTAAACCATACCAAATGAATGAAACACCTTGTCAAAATTCTTGGCTATGATGACACATAAGCTCTTTCTGTTGCAACACAGCAACAGAAATGCCTTTTTCTGAATATTGTGTTATAAGTCATTAGAACATTTGTATGACTTCAGAGGGTATAGTTTCCTTTCACATGACATGCTTATGCATCCCAGAAGAGCAGACCCTTAATTTTTTGTAAAACCTATCCCTGACTTATTAAAGTTTTACTGGGTTGTTTGTAATACAACCAAGAAATGGAAAAATTAAAGCAAACTCGTGTCTATTCCATTGTGCAAGAAATGTTATCACAGGCTTCCTGGGTGACAAAAACATAAATTAGAAATAGGTACTGGTGGAACATAAGATATCCTTTGATACTGTAGACTTCCTGTCAAGCCTCAGCAGACCAATAACTGTCTACAGTGTACCTTAACCTATTTCACTGGTGCCAGAATGTTGTGCTTGAGAAATACCCGCAATGGTGAATAATTCTGCATAAGCACAAAAATAGAAATGTGATTGTCAAAGTTTCCACAGTGTAGCTTTTACCCATCAAAGCTTAAATGCTGGTTTGGCACTGTCCAATTAAGTAGTGTGTCTTTAGTGCAGTCATGGCATTTGCATGAAGGATACTAAAGCAAAAGCCAGATGAGGTGTTTTAGCTCATGAACTAGCATACAAGTTACCCACAGCTTTTCTGCAGGGTTGATACCTGTAGTCACAGTACTATTCCTAATGCTATAAAATGTGAAGTCTAAGTCAGAATTTAGAACTAACATGAATCTTTAATTTAAGAAGAAGCAAACAGTAGAAAACAGCTTGTAACTGAGGGATGGGGAGTGGTGTGCTTCTTTCAGGCTGCTTATAGAAGCTTACCCTAGTGTTCAAATGTTCAACCATTATTTGACCCTTACCTTGTAAAGGTCCAGCTATCCTTATGTCTCACCCTCAAAAGGAAAACGGCTAATATGCAGAAGGTTTAATATAAAGTCTATAGCATTGTCACAGTTTTTTTAATTCTTTTGTCTTGATGCTCTTAAACATCTCAGGAAGTTTTAAAGTATTGCTTTTCCTAAGGAATTCTTTGGTGTTAACTCCCTTGTTTTATCCATAATCTAGTTCTAGTTTCTTTGATTTTGGATCTGTCATCTTCTTTCTTCTTTTCTGGGAAAAGTTGAAGGTATCTTTATTCTGTCTGTAGGATATAGAATCATAGAATCATAGAATGTTTTGGGTTGGAAGGGACTGCTAGCGGTCATCTAGTCCAACCCCCCTGCAGTGAACGATGTCCTTCTTGTGCTGAGGCCCCAGAGCAGATGCAGCACTGCAGGGGGGTCTCACCAGAGCGGAGCAGAGGGGCAGAATCCCCCCCTCAACCTGCTGCCCACGCTGCTGGGGATGCAGCCCAGGGCACGGGTGGCCTTCTGGGCTGCCAGCCCACATTGCCGGCTCATGTCCAGCTTTTCATCAATCAGTACCCCCAAGTCCCTCTCGGCAGGGCTGCTCTCGATGGTTTCCCCTTTTATAAAAGGGGAAAAAAGGTTTCCCCTTTTATAAAAATGACATCATGTAAACAAGATCCAGCCTATGTAATATTGCTGTCTTTTGCTGTTAAACACAATTTACATATCTCATGGATATAAATAATTTCAATTATCTAACTTTTCAGTTTTTCTGGTGTATATATATGAGTTTACAATATATTTTTAATTGTAGATCCTTAATTAGATAATCTGATTGTAAGACTCTGCTAGACTGTATGTTGACAAGTAGAACTCCTGTCAAGTATGATATGCCATAATTTACCATCATTAAAGATGGACTTGAATTTAACTTTTCAGCTATTCAAATATCAGTTTTATAATATCACTATTGGTTTCTTCAAAACATTACATTACAGATACCCTGGTTTTAATGTGTTTAAAGTCATAACTTTCTGCAATGTTTCTGATTTCTTAGTAGTCAAATTATGTCTGTAATTTGTAAAAACTCAAGTCAGTGTGTCATATCTGACAAATATAATTTCTTCACTTACAATTCTGCACTTCAAAGTTATGCTGTATGTTACTTGAATTTACAAATAGTGAGAATACAAGTGCAGCATATACTTTTTTTCTGGAAGTTTTGTTTCATAAAAATGAAACATTTCATATCAAAACATTGCGTATAAGCCTACAGTGTATATACATGCATCATCATAAGATCATTTGCTAGATAAAAATGTGCATTTTGTACATTTCATTCTTTTCCTTCCCCTTCTATATCCACTTAGAGGGGTAAAAGTTGCTGTACTATCCTAACTTTCTTGGGGTTTAGTCCTGATATATGTTACACACACTTGGGTCAACTTCACCTTCTTCACAGTTTCATATCTAATATATATCATCTAAAACATAAAGTTCACCTACAAAATAGTTATGAAGACTATTTCTGTAGCACGCAAACTAACAAATTCCCCTGTAGCTTTTGCAAATTTTTTTCTTGTGCCTTCCATATTGATAGAACTCACTTGTCAGAGACTGAACAAGCTTTCTAATCCTATTTGCATGACAAATATCAGATTTAAGTGCTTTTACCTCACGCTATTGAAAACTGCGGGCAGGCTATCTGCTACCACTATAATTTTCCATATTGATATTCAAGTTTGTAAATCATACATTTACAACTGAAAGAGCAGTCTCCTCAGTGTCTCTGCTAACTCCTTTTCTATCATTGTCACTATCAGCTGAGGATATCCTTTCATGGTGATCTCTGACAATCTTGGTCACATAAATAGAAACAAAACATTTGGCAAGTACACATCAGAATCATAGAATCCCTTGGTTGGAATGGACCTTTACGATCAAGTCCAACTGTCCCGGACCACCACTAAACCATGTCCCTAAGCACCTCATCTACCTGTCTTTTAAATACCCCCAGGGATGGTGACTCAACGACCTCCCTGGGCAGCCTGTTCCAGAGTTAGAGACACTTCCATCTTTGTGCATACTAATGGTAAGTTTAGATTAAGGTTTAGAGAGTGAATAATAGAGGTTTCCCAGCATATATAGAATAGACTCAAGAACTTGTTTACAAGCTGTATTGAGTTTGCATGGCAAGGGTTTTGTAGTCTACAGGGGTGGATTCCTTGAGAAAGTGCTAGAAGCTTGCCCCATGTCCGACAGAGGCAATGCAGCTGGCCCCGAGACAGACCTGCTGGTCGAGCCCATCAGTGACGGGGGTAGTGCCTCTGGGATAACAGAGTTAAGAAGCGGGAAAAACTCTGTGCAACTGCAACAGAAGAGAGGAGTGAGAATACATGAGAAAAACAACTGCAGACACCAAGGTCAGTGAAGAAAGAGGGGGAAGAGGTGCTCCAGGTGCCAGAGCAGAGATTCCCCTTCAAGCCATGGTGAAGACCATGGTGAGGCCAGCTGTTTCCCTGCAGCCCACGGAGGCCCACAGTGGAGCAGAGACCCATCTGCACCTGGGGATGACCCCACACCGGGGCAGGTGGAAGCCTGAAGGTGGCTGTGGCCCCGTGGGAAGCCCACTTTGGAGCAGGTTCCTGGCAGGACATATGGATCTATGGAGAGATGAGCCCAGGCTGGACCAGGTCTGCTGGCAGGACTTTTGATTCCACAGGGGACCCAGGCTGGAGCCATCTGTGCCTGAAGGGCTGCATCCCTGTGGGAGGGACCCACGCTAGAGCAGTTCATGAACTGCAGCTGGTAGGAAGGACTTACGTTGGAGAACTTCATGGAGGATTGTCTCCTATGGGAGGCACCCCATGCTGGAGCAAGGGGAGAGTGTGAGGAGTCCTCCCCCTGAAAAGGAAAGAGCAGCAGATTCAACATATGATGAACTGACCACAATTCCCATTCCCCATCCCCTTATGCCGCTGTGGGGAAGGGGATAGAGAAAATCAGGAGGGAAGTTAAACCAGGGAAGAAGGGAGGAGTGGGGGGAAGATGTTTTTGAGATTTGTGTTTATTTCTCATTACCCTGCTCTGATCTGATTAGTAATAAATTAAACTAATTTCCCCAAGTTGAGTCTGGTTTTCCCATGACAGTAATTGCTGAGTGATGTCCCTGTCCTTATCTCAATCCAAGAGCCTTTCTTTATGTTTTCTCTCCCCTGCCCAGCTGAGGAGGGGAGTGACAGAGTGGCTCTGGTGGGCACCTGGCATCCAGTCAGGGTCAACCCACCACACAAGCATCAGTTGCAAACATCCATTATGTGGTGCTTAAAGGCTGAATGCCAGTCATCTTTATCAACTGTGAGATTTCTAGATATACTCTCTATTTGTTATCTCTTTCTGCAGTACTAGACTATATCCTTAGGTGGAAGACAATAAGAAATGTGAGTAAGAGTTTACAACTAAATTTACTTAGCCGTCATAATTGAGTCCTTAGCATAATAAAAAAATAAATAGATATGTACTGGGTCTGGCTGAGATCGAGTAGCCCTCACAGTGCTGTGCTTTGCATTGGTAACTAGAAGGGTGTTGATAACGCACTGTTTTGGCTGCTGCTGCACAGTGCTGCTCACACAGCATCAGGGCTGTCTCCCCAACATTTCCTCCTCACCAGCATGCTGGGGGTGGGCAAGATCTTGGGAGGGGACACAACTGGGACAGCTGACCCAAACTGATCAAAGGGATATTCCATACCGTATGGTGTCTGCTAAGTGATAAAAACTAAGTGAAAGGAGAAGGGGAGGGAGAGCATTTATTATTACGATGTTTGTCTTCCAGAGCAACCACTGCAGGTACCAAAGCCCTGCTTCCTGGGAAGTGGCTAGACATCACCTGCTGATGGGAAGTAGAGAATATATCTTTTATTTTCCTTTGCTTCCACATGCAGCCTCTGTTTTTGCTTTATTAAACTGCCTTTGTCTTGACCCTCTTGAGAGTGTTTTTTCCATCTTATTTTCTCTCCCCTCCTC
Source organism: Podiceps cristatus (assembly GCA_000699545.1). Lineage (NCBI taxonomy): Eukaryota > Metazoa > Chordata > Aves > Podicipediformes > Podicipedidae > Podiceps > Podiceps cristatus. The sequence goes on from KL263610.1 coordinate 76,141, forward strand.
CATCTTGCTGAGGAGGAGAGTGATAGAGCAGCTTGTTGGGCACCTGGCATCCAGCTGATGTCACGATGCCACAAGATACTAACAGCTAGAAAGAAAATAAAGATTTGAATCTATATGGGAGTTTAAAAACATGTCTTATATTCACTATCACTTTTTATTTTGAAGATGGCTCTTTGGAAAATTCTGTTGTTCCTTGTATGGATTTTATTATCATGGAAACCAGAATATATTGAGGAGAGGTAAACTGAGTGTTAGTCATGGCACACACCCAGATGTGGGAGATGAAAAGCACTCCTGGGTCTGTTAGCATAAATAGCTAATATTTTAGCTGAGGCTGAATTTTAGCTGAGACTGAATGTCTATTTCAGTCAGCTAACAACAACTCATGTAAATAAGCAACTCTGAAGTAAAATTAGAATGTTCCAGAAAGCATAACACTTCTGCATGACCATCTAAAAGGTCAGTCAGAAGATGATGTAAACACTACTTGCTTATAGAGCATATTTAACTCCACCCTCATACTGGATCATATTCATACTGGATCGTATTTATACTGATAGTTTGCAGAAAGCAAAGTGTTAGCAGTAGTACTATTTACAGATTTAATATTGTGATATATTTGCATGATCACATGAATATGAAACATCAAATTATGCATTGCATTTCTGAAAGGAATCTTAAAAATCTGTGAGATCCAGTAATTGAAAAAAAAATTATTATGGGCTTCAGTTGCATCACATTTGAGGAAAGTACAGCCATTTATTGATGGAAATTACTTTTTATAACAATTGGATAATACTCAAAGGAAAAAGACAATGATTCCAAAATAAGAGAAGTTTTCATAGGTTTTACATTTACTTTCCTATCATTGCATATACCCTAAGAAAACATAAGCCAAACTCATCAAACTATACCTGTTTCTCATGGATAATATAGAAGCCTACAGGCCAGCCATCCAGACCTTTGTATTTTAGGCCATTACTTACAACACAAGTTCTCAAACAAATACCTCTGAAAAGTATAAAATTGCTCCTTAGGTTTTAGGACAACAATTACTGGTTGGCTATCCAGAATGAAATACAAATTCAGAAGTGCCATACATCTGGTAAGACTATAAAATATTGCTAAAGGTGCCTTGGCACTTCAGACACAATAAAGCCTTGGCACTTCAAGTTTCAGTCTGCCATAGGAATCATAGAATCATAGAATCACAGAATGTTTTGGGTTGGAAGGGACCCCCAGAGCCCATCTAGTCCAACCCCCCTGCAGTGAGCAGGGACACCATTACCCAGATCAGGTTGCTCAGAGCCCCGTCCAACCTGGGCTTGAATGTTTCCAGGGATGGGGCATCCACCACCTCTCTGGGCAACCCGTTCCAGTGCTTCACCACCCTCGTTG